>JANHGD010010129.1:58650-75813 GCA_027560375.1 Imantodes cenchoa
GTTTCTTTTCTTTGATGAAAATTTCTTTTTTCATCCATATTGTTTAACATATTGATGGTAAAGACCCCCTTATGAAGTTGACAGTAGCTTAGACAGTAGTTTATTAAATCACAGAACCAACATAATTAGTTAACAGAATACATTTTTGACATATTCTGATTAACTGTATCACTCGAATTTCTATAGTCTGTGTTTGGAAAAGGTCAGCAAATTTACAGTATAGAATATAATCGGGAATTAGCTTTCGAAAAAGAGAGGGCTATAAAGGCCCCATTTGTTTTTTGTTTTATGTAATGTTTTGTCTTCAATGTGTGGAAAAACAATTAAAAAAAAGTTGTTCAAGCTTTCTGAAATCTGAAGAGATATTTTTCATGAAATATGAGCAGTCATATAATTTAGTGGCTATGCAATTATCAGTCATTAGAAATGTACATTTATACATACATACACACATATATATGCATGTATTTTTAAATAGTTTTAGGACCTCTAGCAATTACTATGTTGCTAACTTGCTAAGATCACAATGAATACTAAGTCATGTGTTTATTTTAAACCCACTCTTTAGGGATTAGTGTTTGCATCTAACAACTCAAAACTTAACAGGCCATTATTACTTATTTGATAAACAATTGTTTAAAAATCTTTTCTGAATTAAATGAAAATGCTTTATCATGTATATTTAACAGAATTGTTAGAACAGAAACTTATAAGAGAATTTATATAACTGGTATTATATTAATTCACCCTAATAATGAGAAAACTACATATACATTTTAAAAAGAAACCTTTCCTTTTATTTTAATCGATAGCTTGATGCACTATGATGCAAATACACATTTTAATAAGGCTTGATTTACAGATGTTGCCAAATGAAACTTTTGTCTGCTTGACGACTTCAGCAGGCTTGCAAGGCATGCCAAGACCATCTTCTAAAAGTGGATGGGATTAAGATTATAGATCAGATTTTTTAAGGTTTTACACACAGACACACCAAAAAGTTGGGATATAATGGTCAGGCCACTGCATTGCATGAAGGAGATTCAAGTTCTACTCCATCCTTGGACCTAAAAACTCAGTAGATGCCTTTGGGTTCTTGTGGTGTGGAAAGTAAGATGGAGAAATATGTGTGCTGCCCGGAGCTCCAGAAGGAAAGGTGAAATATAAATCTAATAATTCATTAAAATCGTCTATCATACATTAACCTTGTAACCATAAATAACAGCATTTAACAACGTGAGAAGCACTTGAACACTGTCAAAAAGTAAAATAATTGCTAATTCCACAAAAAGACAAATTTTTAAAATCTAATAGTTCAACACAAGGCGAACAAAACACTTGCAACTGCTAAATAGGAGGCGTAGCTAAACGCAGCTAAAAAGAACACGGCGCTGAAGGGATGTCAGTCAGGGAAATCTCTCAAATGATGGCCCCGCCTCTTTCAGGCTAAGTACCGCCCATTCTGGGTCAAAGAACTCACGGCCTAGGGATTTTTTTTTCAAAGAGAAGAGGGACTTCAAGAAGGCTTCCAATCGACTCTCTTCGCTTTCCCAGAAGCAGATTAGTGACTCACTCGCTGGTTAAGGGCGACTAAACGATCCGAGGCCCAGCCAGCATTGGCCGCGTCTCGGTCACGTGATCAACCCGCCCACTTGCCGAGCCCACTGCCTCCCGGCCTTTTCCCCCTGTCCGCTCTTCCGCCCTGCGCACTTTAGGCGGTAGGTACAATTGCCGCGGTCGGTGGTCACGTGCTGTTCGTGTCCGGACGCGTGGCCCAGGGTTGTGGCTTTGCTGCCGGGTTGCATCCCTGCAGCGTCCGAAGCTGCGGCTTCATGTCATTGCAGCTTGAGTGGAACGCTGCGTTTGGAGAACACGATTCTCCGGGTGCCAGAGTAACGTGTTTGAGTGTTATATTGTAGACTAGCAAGATGTAAAAGCACTGTTGTCCATCACATCAGCGAAAAGCACATCTGGGCTCGGAAAGTTCGCCTTAAATTTCATTCCACGGCTGACAACAAAAAAGGTGGTATTTTTACTGGAAATAGTTGTGCGGCACTGCAGGAACCGCTTAACTATACTTTGCTATTTAAGTCCTAACTCCCGTGTGTCTCCAAACCAGCTGCTTCCAACCTGGGGTCCTCTGAGGAGGATCTCGGTTCCATCGCTGCAACCAACACAGGGCCGGCTAGTTCTTCAAGACAATTGGAGGGTGCCAGACTGCGGAAGATGGTCGCAGATTAAATAATACTGAATCCTAACGCATTTATGACCACTGCTCTGTGATTTAGAAATATGGTAGCATTCAGCTAAATAGGTAACAACATAACTAGTTCATAAAATTAACATCAAAATGCTTCTTACTTTTAGCACAAAGAAAAGTAGCTTCCGTGATCTAAATATCTAAATATCCTCAGCCAGAAGTCAACTATTTAAAACGTTGCTGTGCTGTGTATTTCTTACTAAACACTTCCAAGAAATATATGGGTAATATTTTGAAATACAAATCCTATAGTGTCCAAACATTGCCACTGTTATGTGTGTCTGGGGTTTTCTATTTATGACTCAACCTGAAGTTATAGCTGCTGCAGGACACATTCATTTGCCAATACAACTGACCACATAAATACTGCAATGCCTCCCTATCTATCTACCTCCCTCTCCCTGCCCTGCAAGCATTTTCTTCTGACCAGTGGCTCCCCACCAGCTGTAGGCCTGATTCCCATCCTATCACATTCCACACACTCATCTTCACTTATCTGTTGAAAATTCACTTCGTTGCTCGGCTGCATGCTTTGATTCTGCAATCATCTGCAGTGTTGTGAAACCTCATTAAGAAAACAAAGCAGTTTGTCTCATAGCTGCCATTTTGTACCCATCCACAAACAGGCATGGGCAAATGGCAGCCATTTTTGACCCTACCCCCAGCCCAGGGATAACTCATTCCATTTTGTTGATTTAATAAAGTTGCACTGTGCTGCAGCAAGATTCTGGAATAGTACCACTGGTTGAGAAGCCAGGTGACCTAGTCCCATGCAAGGCTTCGGAGCTCTTCAAAGGGTAAATGAGAAGGAGAGTATTTAGCCATGTGGAGTGGAATCAGGCCAAAGGCTTGGGAGGATATGTGGGAGTGGGAAAGGAACGTGGGGTATCTTGGGGAGTGGGGAAGGCCTTGGGAAGGCAGGGACGCCTGGGCCTGTGCTAGACTGCCAAGCCCCCCCCCCCTCCAAGGCAACCTGTGTTCCACTTAATAACCTGCATGTTAATTTAATAATTCAATGGGGAGAGCAGGAATGAGGGGGGGGTGTTAAGTGAATCACTTCATTTAATGGTTGTTATGACATGCAACCATAGTGGACAGGCTCCATTATGGTCATATCTCAAGGATTATCTGTATATATTGCTGGGCTTTGTGGAAAACAAGAAATTTAGCTAGCTGTATCTTTGGCTGGACCAATCAGGGACCTTTTGTGATCTTGTTCCAGATCAACAGTGGTATTGTTGATTGATTGTTCTGCTTTCTAATGTTTGAAGAAAAGAAATAATGCCTCTGGTAGAGAACAAGCATAGTTGAATATTAAATTCATTAATTATCCAATTGTTTACAGTTCAATAAAAATGGCAAATATTGACAATGGCATGACAATGAATGACTTTGTCATCAATGCCCTTTGCAGCATTTATAATTTAAAATTCCATTCCAAACAGATATAATTCATATAACCATTACAAGGAGAATGTGGGTTGTGGTTACCCAATGTTTCCATTTAGGAGGACTGTATAAATATGCAGCATGTAGTCTGTTTTAGGTAGCCTAATGATTCAGTCTTCAAGGATTGAAAGATATGAGTGGTAAGACAGTTAACCACACAGCTACAGAATAATAGATTTGGAAGGGACTTTGGAGGTCTTTGTCCAATCCAACTAAGAGACCCTATACCAGGGCTGTCAAACTCCTGGCCCATGAACCGGATGCATCACGCACTGACCATGCCTATGCCAGGTTTAGCAAAGGGGGGGAAAGTCCCAATATGTCCCATGACCCTGCCATGACGACATGAGTTTGACACCTGTGCCCTATACCATTTTAGACAAATAACTGTATATTCTTTTTTAAAAAAAAACATCCAGTGTTAGAGCATCCATAACTTCTGAAAGCAAGGTGTTCCACTGATTGATCGTTCTTACTGTCAGGAAATTTCTCCTAAGTTCTAGGTTGCTTCTCTCTTTCAGTTTCCATCTATTGCTTCTTGTCTTGCCTTCTGGTGCTTTGGAAAATAGGTTGGCCCCTTCTTCTTTCTGGCAGCCCCTCAAATATTGGAACATTGCTATCATGTCACCCCTAGTTCTTTTTTTCACTAGACTAGATATATCCAATTCCTGCAACCATTCTTTATATGTTTTAGCTTCCAGCCATTTTGTCGCTCTTTTCTGCACACTTTCCAGAGTCTCTCAACATCTTTTTTATATTGTGTGACCAAAACTGGATGCAGTATTTCAAGTGTAGTTGTAAGGTCCCTGCCTCTACTCCCCAAATGAAGAAAGTATGAATATTTGAAACAGCAGCATTTCAAAAGAAACCTTTTATTGAAAGCAAGTATTTGCAAGACAAAAGCAAAGCAGGCTCTAAGGCCCCCTTAGGCAATTCTGTTAGGATAAAGGAGTTAGAAACCATTCTCCTCAGTCCGATGTTGAATGAGTCAATCCAGAGGTGTGAAGATGTTGTGAAGATGGACATCCTGTATCACTTCTTGTGATCTTGATTCTATCCCTCTGTTAATGCAGCCTAGGATCCATTGGCTTTTTTGGTGGCTGCAGCACACTGCTGACTCATTTTTAAGCAACTGTTCACTAGGACTCCAAGATCTCTCTCTCTCAGTTACTGTTACTGAGCCAGGTTTCACCTAGTCTGTACTTGTACATTTGGTTTTTCTTGCCTAATGGAAAAATCTCATTTTTCTCTACATTGAATTTTATTTTGTTAGATAGGGTCCAGTGTTCAAGTCTACCAAGATCCATCTGGATCTTGAGCCTATCTTCTGGCCTATTGGTTATTGCAAGTTTGATGTCATCTGCTAATTTGATTAGCTTTCCTTCTGTTCCCTTATCTAAATCATTTAGGAAGATGAAACATATCTAGCATTGCTTTTGCAAATATTGTAAACCACAGTATTGCTGAGTGATACTGGGAGAAATGATATGGGGAGAAAACAGAATATATCACAAAGATCACAAAAACAGATATTCTGTTTTTCTCCCCCATATCATTTTTAGAGATTTTAATTATTTCATTTAACATTTGATGTGCACATATGTGTGTGTGTATTAATAAAGATGTTTTAGCTTGTTTAAACATAGCAGATACATTGGAGAAGTTACTTTATGCATATACCAAAAACTGTAATGCAAATAAATTACTCCTTTGATGCCTGAACATAGGATACATCATTTGTGCATTTTCGTATGGGACACAAAATAAGACACAACAGTGGCTAGCATTTCCAAAGAAATGTAAGGCAATGCACAGAAAGAATGGTGGAAAATCCGAGGTTGGCATTGATGAGTCAAGCTGACTTTGTACATTCTTCCTTATTCATATATTTCAGAGACTGGAATAACAGGGAATATTTCCATTGACTACTATTACAGTGCAGTACTGTGTTAGGCATGTAAGAAAGCTAGTTTGATCTAGTGGTTAAGGCACCAGTTTAGAAACTAGGTGTTCTAGTTTCTAGTGAGTTCTAGTCCTGCTTCAGCCATGAAAGCTGGCTTAGTGACTTTGGGCCAGTCATTCTCTCTCAGCCTATGATGTCAAGCTTGGGCTTGACAAGCCAGTCAGTCTATCCCTGTTAGCTAAATAGAGCAACATTTGGTTAATCTGGAAAAAAGTGAATCCTGCACTTGTGGGAAAATGCTAGGAAGAAAACAAAATCTGTGTTAGGAATGTAATACTATAGTTAAGAGGCTCAGCTAAGTTAAAAATCCCTGACTTGCATCTGATCTCTGCCATGAATTTAATGGATAATCTTTGATATCCACTTGCAGTTTTAACTCTTTAAAACACTAAATAAAGGTAGTCCTCAATTTACAACAGCTTGTTTAGTGAAAATTCGAAGTTACAATGGCACTGAAAAAAGTGATTTATGACTGTTTTTCACACTTATGACCAGGGGTGGGTTCTAATGTATGTCGCTGCCGGTTCGCTTCCTCCTGCGCCACATGGCTGTGTTGTGTGGGCAGGTGCACGTGCACACATGTGCAGTGCTGAAAATTCCCAAAAAATCTTTTTTTTTAAAGCTGAAAAGATGGCAGCACATGCGCAGTGCTGGAAACTCAGCTTCTGTGCATGCACAGAAGAAAAAAATCAGCAAATTAAAAAAAAAAAGATGGTGGCATCCATGGACCGGCACCGACAGAACCGGCTCCATGACATTACCAGTGGTTTGCTACCAGTTCTGTAGAACTGGTGTGAACCAGGAAGAACCCACCTCTGCATGCCTCCATGTAGACTTTGAGGACTACGCATCGTGTATGGTTGGTCAGCCAGTTATGAATCCATCTAGTGGTGATGCTATCTAATCCACATTTTTCTGTCTTATCAAATAGTAGGTTATGGTCTACTTTATCAAGTGCCTTACTGAAATCCAAGTAAATGATATCTACAGCATTCCTCTGGTCATCTGCTTATGACTGTTGCAGCATCTCCATGGTCACATGATCAGCATTCAGATGCTTGGCAATTGACTGATATTTATGACAGTTGCAGTGTCCCAGAGTCATGTGATCACTTTTTCCAAACTTCTGGCAAGCAAAGTCAATGGAGAAGTCAGATTAACAATGGTATTACTAACTTAACAACTGCAGTGATTTGGACATAATCTCAAAGTATGGGTTAACAGGAATATTTCACTTAAATGTTATCTCAAAAACTCAGTGCCCTACCTTTGGTACATTGGAAATTAAATATGGCGATATTTCCAAATCTGAATGGAATCAGAATCCATTACACTCAATAGTCAGAGAAACAGGAAGATTTTATTTCATATGCAGGAGCAATATATGTCTATTAAATATCAAAAATAGTAATTATTTGTCAATTATATTTTGGAGATGTCAAAAGTTTGTGCCATTTTTGGAGGTTCTCGAGGAATTGGTGAGGCTGTTGCACAGCTCCTAGCACAGAAAGGATATTGCCTGGCTGTTATAGCAAGAAATCTGGACAGAGCTCAAGCTACTGTGGATAGATTAGGAGGTAAGTAAGTGTTGATATTTGTTTTTTACATATACAGTACTTTAGCATATGGAACTACTAAAACAGACCATTATTCAATGGAAATTTGCTAAAGTTTTAAATTAGAGACACTTGGAAAGTCACTTTATTTTTTTATGGGAAAAAGATGTTATGTTGGGTTAATATCCTGCTGTTTAATCAGGCCTGGATATATTTTAACAAAATAATATTTTTCACTAATGAATACTGTTCAGAAAAAAATTGCATCCTTATTGTTTGAAGTTTTCAGTTATCTAAATATTACTACTTCTTTTTACAATAGTTCCGCTTTAAGAATTCCAAACCTGATTTTGTGTAATTTACATATCATCATGAATTTCATTTCAACACAGCAGGTCATCTTGCACTGAGTTGTGATATCACCAAAGAAGAAGCCATCCAAAAAACGTTTAAAGAAATAGAGAACAAATTAGGTCATATACGCTATCTGGTTAATGCTGCCGGTATCAACAGGTTAGTTTCACATATTGTAATATATGAAAATACCTTGTATAAAAAGGAGCATGGAGTTTATTTTGTTTTAGAGAATAAAATGCAAAAATTATAGAAAAATATAGATATAGACATAGAGATACACATAGAGAATAGTTACACCTTCTTTGAACAATCACCATGTTTAACAGATTAACAGAGTTGGAAGGGACCTTACAGGTCATCTAGTCCAACCCTCTGCCCAAGCAGGAGATCCTACATCTGCCTCTACCTATAATAGTTAACACTGAGGGGTCTCTGAACTTGCTTGTTTTCTTGCAGACATTTCATTACCCAAACTAGGTAATCTCATCAGTGCTAGTTAGGAGTGCTGTTTGCTATTACCATATTTTCTGGCGTATAAGATGACTTTTTAACCCCAGAAAATCTTCACAAAAGATGGGGGTCGTCTTATACGCCCAGTCGTCTTATACACCGGAAGAGAACTGCTGCCGCCCCCCCCCCCCCAGGCTAATGGGAGAACGGAAGAGGGGGAGGAGCTCCCGCGGTGCCTGGGTGACAGGTATTGCTGCTGATTATGCCCGGTGTGAGCGTCTTGAAGGCGGGTCGGGATGCAAAGCCGTGCCCTTCGCGAGTTCTCCCAGCACCTGCCGCATTTTCTTGGTGACAATGTAACGCATGGAAGTGGGTCCCTTAGATGGGAACGGAAGAGGAAGAGGAGCTCCTGCGAACCGAAGTGTGGCAAGAGATCGGAGATATCACTGAAGCTTCTGACTGAAGTTAGAATCAGCTGCTCCTGAACTCTAAGTACCTGCCGCATTTTCTCGGTTTGAACGGGTCCGAAGACAATTCTTACATTATTGTATGTTGTAGATGACTCCTGTTTTTTTTTCTGGGGTTGCTGGGTCTTTTGGTTTGCTTAGGATGTTTTGAAGGGCTTTTGTTGACTTGTTTGTTATGCTGATTCCATTTGGCTGTAGTAGTCTGTTGGTGGTTTCTGAGATGTTCTTGATGCATGGCAGTGTAATTCTTTTTAAGGGTTGTGTTGGTTGTGCCGTATTGGGTTGAGTGGTCAGGGACTTTTTGATAAAGTTGCGTGGATATCCATTTTGTTGGAATATGTTGTATAGATGCTCCATTTCCTTTTTCTGCTGTTCTGGATTGCTGCAGTGCATTTGAGCTCATCTAAATAAAAATCTTATACAGCTTCTGTTGTAGGAGGTTGGGTTGTTGCTTTGGTAGAGGAGCACCTGGCTAGTATGGGTGGTGTAGTTGTGTTTTTAGTTTGCCATTGTGGTCTTGACTGATCAGGATCAGCTAGGGTAATGAGTTGTTTTCTTCTTCATCAGTAAATTGGATTCCTTTAAAAAATTTATTGATAGTTCTGTGGGTATTCTCTAATTGGTCCTTCTTTATTATGGTGAAAGTGTCGTCTACATATCTGATCCATATTTTTGGTTGTATTTGTTGAAGTGCTACAGCTTCTAGACATTACATGACAACCTCCACTGTAAGTCCTGCAAGTGGTGATCCCACAGATATACCTTTAATTTGTTGGTAAATTTCTCCATCAAATTGGAACCATGTAGTTAAGCAGAGGTTTATGAGATCCATAACCCCCAGTGTTTCAATCTTCATATATTCAGTTAAGTAAGGTGTGCGGTGGAACAGATGAGAAGCAACGGACCCATCCTCCCACACTTCCATGGACACCCCAAATTACAAAAACCTGACATACCCCTCCATCCAATCATATCACTTCTAGGGACCCCTACATACAACATTGCAAAAGAAATAACAAAAAGGCTTGGGCAGCTCACAAGAGGAAGCAAACACTCCATTAACACTCCATTACAGTGCCTTCAAACAATCGGGGATGTGACTATAGATGAAGGCAAAATCATGGCCTCATTTGATGTCACAGCCCTGTTCACATCCATAGATCCAGTATTAGCCAAAGAATCCATGCCTGCATTGTTTCACAGCACACCTAACTTAACCAAATACAGGAAGATCAAAACATAATCTTGATATATCGTTTTAACTTCCTTGAATCTATAAACTATAACATTTTGAACAGAATTATATAGTTTTCTGTATATCGTTTCATATTAAAATATATCCAAACTTTGGAAGACTTCAGAACTTCAAATATATTGCAGTTACAGCATGATAGTTTAAGCAAAGATATGTAGGTAAAATATGGAAACACATAAAGTGATCGTTAATTCTTTTTTTTGGTTTTTAAATAAGTCTTTATTTGTTTTGTTTTATACATACATAAATCATGATATATAGCAATTATTTGCTTAAAATATTAATTATTAAACACAATACAAATACTCTCTCGCCCCTCGGGATCATTCTTGCTTCCAAAATTTTAAAGCTTCTTCTGGTGGTGGCATCCCCCTTTCCCCAGAAAACACATGCATTAGGAACTGTTTCCAAATTCCGTCAAATTCATTCACTTTTGTTATGCCTCTCCTTATTTTAATATTACATGTCAATTTATCGTTTATGGCAATATTTCATACTTCCTTATACCATTCTTCCAGACTATAATCTCCTCGTATCTTCCAGTACTTGGAAATCATTAACCTTGCTGCAGTAAGCAAATCCCACTTCTTACACCCACTGATGATGTTACCTAGTTTGGGTAGTTAAATATCTGCAAGAAAACAAGCAAGCTCAGAGAGCACCAAGAACCCTTTATTTCAACCCCGAGTTACAAATATTCTCCTTTATTGGTACTATCATCTTTATCTGTAAGCCATGAGCTTCCTCCATTTAACCAAGATGCATTAGCTTGGATTTAGAATAGAATATAATTCTTTATTGGCCAACTGTGATTGGACACACAAGGAATTTGTCTTTGGTTCATTTATTTTGCTGACTATACATATGGAAGGAAAAATGGAAAAAATTAAGACAAGGAATCATTACTGTTATGCATAAAAATAATACATTTAATAAATAAAAATATTGGGAATAAAACAATATATCACTATAAAAGGATAGCCATTTGACTACCTCTGAAAAGATCCCTGCAGTGAAATGGTCGAGCCTTATTGTCTGCCACATGCTTCAGATGGTTAATTTGTGCGCAGCTAGATCACCATTTTGCTGACTTTTTGCTTTCAAAAGAACACGTATCAAAGAAAACACTGGAATGACAGGGAGGGGAAGTTCCCTCAATTTGTACGATGGCATTTAAAATGTTTATTTTTCCATTGTTCCATTATTGACTTTGAAGCCCACTTCATGCTGGATAGTGTCATCAGATGTCAGAGCCTTCCCAACTGGTGTCCATTGTTCTTGAACTACACAGAGGAAATTGCTTTCTCTTAAGGAAGGAGTTTGCTGTCAGGCAGCTGTTCAGTTAAACAATAGCAGTAGGTAACGCTTTTTGAGACCCCAATTTATATTCTGACTTAGTGCCAGGAGTATTGTCAACGCTTTGAAAGAGAAAGGGAAATAAGAATAATCACCTCAGAAGTGTATAGCACAGTAGTAATATTTTGGATCACAAATACAATGGAAACAGAAAATGAGAAGGGCAACTGAGTAGTATCTTGAATATGGCCTAACCAGGCTGATTTTGTTATGACCCTACAGGAATGCCATTAAAAGAGTTGGTGCTTCTACTTGCCTCGTTCACTGAAAGGAAGTCTTCAAATGAATTCCAGCTTTAGCTGGTTGTGGAACATAGTGAAGTACCGAATTTTTATTTTGATTGAGGGCAATTGTCTGGAGAAATATCTAAGGCACAAAAGGTCGCCACCAAGAAAATAAAATTTCCCCATTTTTAGAAATCATTGTGATACGCTGCGGGATATCATTTATATTGTTGGATTAGGAAGAGAGTTATTCAGATTCAAGACATCATCAGGATTGCTAGATACCTGCTTGTTCCACACATTCATTATTTCAGTCAAATATAACTTTATATCGCTTTGTGAACCACATGAAAAGCACATGGATGGATGAGGAGGTGGCTTGTGTACGCTGAGAATTATCTGGAGTCCCTTCAATAAAAGCAGAGGAGCATTTCTTTGGATTTGGACCTGACTCAAATTATGGGGGGAAATGTGGATTGGTATAAATCAAACCTATATTACCATTCACTTGGCGGCAGGCACATACACATCTATGCCCAAATTTATAACAAAATATCTAGACATAGCGTATTGAGAGATATTGGGAGTTTATATATATTCCTGGGAATAAATGCATTTCTTAGGGCTCTTGGTTCCCCCCTTGTTCCTCCCCTATCAGTGCAAGATTGCTATATTTTGCATTGCTTTCTAGAATGATCATGTGACCTCAGTTGGAAAGAATCATATAGAATCTATAACAGTGATGGCTACCAAGTGCCGAAACTGGAGTGCACGTGTGCATACATACACATGTGCATGCACCAGAGCACCGGAACCCAGAAGAGAGCAGCTGGCAAGTGTGCATGCACACAACAGAACCTGGAAGAGCAGCTGGAGATGGTGCATATTCCCACAGAGAGGGCTCTACGTGTCACCTCTAGCAAGCGTGCCATAGGTTCGCCATCACAGATCTAAAACAAGTCTGACATTATTCCTTGTAGAATTTATTTTTTAGAACTCTCACCATCCTGATAGTCCCTTATTTATAATCCAGTTTGTCACTATCCTTTTTGAACTA
This sequence comes from Imantodes cenchoa, assembly GCA_027560375.1. Taxonomy (NCBI): domain Eukaryota; kingdom Metazoa; phylum Chordata; class Lepidosauria; order Squamata; family Dipsadidae; genus Imantodes; species Imantodes cenchoa. Next base: position 71,045 of record JANHGD010010129.1, read on the forward strand.
TGGTGCTCAGAACTGGACACACTACTCAAATGGAGTCCGACTACAACAAAGTAGAGTGGAACAGTTATTTCACATGATCTGGACTCTGGACTCCTGTTAATTCATCCAGAGATGGCATTTGCTTTTCTGGCAGCATGATATTATCTGATTTCTCTCAAAACAGAGGAAGACAAATAGAAGCTGCATGGAAATCAGGCAAGAGGAATAAAGCAGCTGGACCACGAAGGAAGAGAAAAGAAACAAATGAGAGTCAACTTTGGGGAAAATTCAGAAGCAGGAAGAAGGGGTCTAAGAACCGACGGAATATGGTGGAAATCTGACACATTACTCTAGTATCTGCTGTTGCACAACTGAAGGTAGAAAAGAATATAGAGTACAGGTGAGGTGCTGTTGAATTTGGAGAAAAGTTTCAAGAGGTGTTAGAGTAGAATCTCTTCTTTGCTTTCATTTGTAAGAATCTCTTTCTATAGAATTCTGCTCATGGGCAGGCAGAGAATCATGTATCTCTGCTATTAATAGCTAAATGCTATTACTAATAAAATAACAGCTGATATTGTGAACCTGTAGAAGAAAACTGGGAGTGGACTCTTGGATTGGAGATTGGGGGATAGAAGGAATCATCACAACTTTTGGAATTTCCCCCCCAAACATCTTTTTACCATTTCCAGAGGAGAAAATAGAAAATTCCACTATCTTAGTTTTATTAATGTGAAGGGAGGCGCAGCATAAGGCTGCATGAACATATTCAGAAAATGAGAAGAAAGTTCCACCATTCACTTTTGGAATTTTCTCTGCTACTTCTTTCTATCCTTTTCCAGCTACAATTACACATCAAAAAGAAGAATTTTGGAACAAGCAAGACCTCCCACATAATTTTTAAGATCAGTGAATGTTGAAGTTCATTTGTGATTCAGTTCTGGCAAACTTGATCAGTAATTGTAATGTTCTGCACTTCTAAAAGGCAGCTGGACGTTCTTGTACTTGGTGGCTTTGAAGATGTGCGTGAATATTTAAAAATTGCCTATATATTTCTGCAGGTTTGTTCAATATTTTAAACCTATAGACAAGAAAGCATTCCATTGCCATGATCCATCTGTCATTTTTAAAGAGTAGAAAGTTGTATCAGAAATATAACGATACAATTATATTATTATTTCTAAACAAGCTAAAATAATACTTTTAAGACACTCTAAACTCAAACCTAAACATGCTCACATCAAGTTTATTTTCAATATATTTATTACAAATAGTTATATCCAGCCTTTGAGAATATAGCTAGACCTTGTATAAGCCACCACAACTGGGGCTGGCGACTTGGTTGTTGGTAAAATGTTTGTAAAGCAAAACTGTGACTGTACTTACAACTTTACTTCAGCTTTTCTTTGCTTTCAGACCTCTGAAGGTCATAAAATGAGGATTGGTTGCAAAGTTTTTTTCCCCCCATCAGCATTGTAATTGTGAATGGTCGCTACCCAAGGCAGTTGCTAAGGGAAGACTATCTGGAGCAATAAGCCTCAAGCATCATCATTTAATAATGCTTATAAATTAAAATACATTGTTTAAAAAGCAAAATAAGAAAAAGAAATATCTTCAAAAAGTAATTAGAGATTAAAGGTGGTGGAATGCATATGTAAGAGAATACAGTGGAGATTTATGTTGGTTGTCACCTACCATAATGGGCCTTTTTGATTTTGGCTAAGTGCATTGTATGAACTGAAAGCTTATGATGTATCAATTCAATCAGAGTGGCTTATGCTAGAAAGCAGGATTAAAATAATGCATAGTTTGGTGTACTGTGTGAAACCAACTTCTGTGTATATGCATCTGAAACTAATTATGGAACATGCTTTGAGGCCACAATATTGGTGTTGGGGAGGCCATTTTAATGCTGAAGTATTGGCATGTCTCCGTATGTGTAAACTGTGGCATTGAACATGACCATTATAGATTCATTACCATTAGTCAATGAATGGATGACACATCCCAATGACATGAAAAAAATAAAATTGCAGTAAACTTAATAAGTGAGAAGAAACACAATCTTATTCATATAATAAATACATGGTTTCAGGACAGAAATATAACAATGGAAATGTAATCACATTAATGTTAATGTGATATTACCTCTTAGAAGAATGGCATTTAAAAAAAATCTATGTAACTTCAAGATATCATCCTCAAACAATTGAGCTATTAGGTAGGAAATATTTGATTTATATATATGCATTTACAGAATGTTTACTCTTGATTGCAGGGCAACACATTCCCTCAAAAGACATATTGTAATCAGACTGAATGTGACAGCACAATGTTTTTTAATGTTATTTTCTACTTAAAATGCTTGCTTTTTATTTATTGATCCTCTGACTAACTTTGAAAGAAACAATCCCCTATCATTTTATTTTTTAATTCCAAATGGTTTGACCCAAAACTGATTTGCGAAAGGAACCTTGTAATTCCTTGTGACATACGCTTCTAATCTCAATGTCTTCTATCAAACCCTAAAATGATTTTTGAAACTTCAGGTAGATAAACATAATATTCAAGACATTTTGGAAGGTGCTGTAGTGGTTAAGATAGCAGGCTAGAAACTGGGAGACAGTGAGCTCTAGTTCTACCTTAAGCAGAAAGCCAGCTGGATAATCTTGGGCCAATCACTTTCTCTTAGCCCTAGGAAGTAGGAAAGGGCAAGCTACTTCTAAAAAAAAAACCTTGCCAAGAAAACTGAAGAAATTTGTTGAGGCAGTCTCTGAAAGTGAGACACTATTTGAACAGAAGGGGGGGGGGGGAAGACCCTTTTAATCTAATTAATAAAAACTACTCTAAATATTTGTTAGAGAATGCTAGATTGAATGGAAAATGAGAATTTGATAGGTTGGAACAGGCAGGATTTAGAATAAGTTACACTAAACCAGATTAGGGTTTGATACAATGGTGGGTTTCAGTTATCTTTGCTACTGGTTCGGGAATGGGAACATGCGAGAGAGACACTTCTGCGCATTCGCAGAACGTCCGTGATGATGTCCGGATGGGTGGGGAGAGCCTCCTGCCACCGCTGCTACCGGTTTGACTGAACCGGGCCGAACCGATAGAAACCCATCACTGATTTGATACCATCCTTTGTGACTGAAAAATATAGCCAGGCTCCTAAGTCAGCTTGCCTTACTCTGTTTATAGACTTCAAGCAGGCATTTTACTCAATCTTGAGGGAAACTCTTTGGCCTAAGCTAAAAGCCTTGAAAATTTGACAGACAGATCCTCACTCTCTTACACTCTTCATAACAATGTCAGACTGAGTTTGAACTGTAACATAGCAGGTCACCTCTCAGATGTAGCATTAAGCAGCATGGGAATTAAGCAAGGGCAATGGTTCTGCTATTATTTAACCATTATGTCAATGTAATGGTGAGGCCCTTAAATAAAGAAGAACACCATTCCCTCCAAGTTGGCAAATAGGTATATATCTGTACTGCTTTAAACAAATGGCATGCTATTTTTAAGTGGTCTACTGGTTGATTGAGAAGGACCACGGGAACACTTCATTTCCTACCATCATTGCAAATCAATTATGAAAAACTAAGAGTGTGCACTTGGCAAGAGGAAATAAAAACTACCCTGGAGACTTGATGCAAAATTCATTGTTCAAGTCTCTTGGTTTTTTTTTTTTTAATGTTTGCACTACAGTACACAGGGAAGCAAAATGCTCATAACATAGAGATCCAGCAACTCTATTCAGCAACCGTTCTTTCCTTTTTCTTCTGTAGAAGCCCACAGTTATCCCAAATATAGTGCATTTATTTGAGGCCAAGGTTCTCTATGGGACTCAGCTAAATCCAGGTATCAATTACATTAAACCCGAAAGAGTACAAATTAACCTCTAACAAAAGTTGCTCCAGGCAGCAAGATGTGTTCTTAATGGAGCCCTAGAGTTGATGGTAGGACTGCTGAGGGTTGAGAAAAGGACATGGCTAAGTATTTTCAAGTACTGTCTAAAGATTCATTTTCAGCCCTAACATTTGACATCTCTTATCTTGCTAGACAAATTCCAATAATCTGGAAACTGCAAATTGAAGACAGAGTTAAGAAATTGGGTTTTACACCAGAGGAATTGCTGACACTGGGATAACACTTTATGGCTTTCTTTGACAAAGTATCCTGGATACAGAATTGTAAATTGAATGCACCAAAGTACCAAATGGAATACAACTGGGAGATTGTAAGTTCCATTTCAAACCAGCCCAGTACCTTAACCAGCTTACGTTTAATGACTAGATAGCACTTGTGGCCAGGAGGGCTTTTGCATAGATCTGTCTTGTGCACCAGTTGTGACTTTTCTGGATTAAGAGATTTTTCTGATACTCACTCATGCTTAGATTGTCTCCTATTCGGTCTACTGAAATTCATTCTATAATGGGCTGTTTTTGAAGACCACTTGGAAGCTACAGCTGGTTCAAAATATGGGAGCGTGAATAGTTATGGATGTCTTCACTTTACCCATATAACATCTCTACTTTGCAAACTATGCTTATTACTAGTGGGCTTCTGAATATAATTTAAGGTTTATGTTGTCGCCCATAAAGCCTTTCACTTCTGATTATGATTGGATATTGTTAGTCCTTTCCCTGATGTGTTATTAGGTAATATTTTACTCCAGGGGTGAAATGCTCCTGGTTTGCTTTTGTCTTTCCATCGACCGATAGCTGGTCGCGAAGGGAATGCGAGGCTCTGCCCACCCACCCGGACGTCACCATTTGAGTTCTTTTACCCTC
>JANHGD010010129.1:84561-98027 GCA_027560375.1 Imantodes cenchoa
TTTTTCTTCTTTTTCTGTTAACAGAAAAAGAAGAAAAATATAAAACATAAAGATACATGCAAAATAAATACATTATTAAAATTAAAAGCATTAAAAATAAACAGTAAATAATTGCATTATTGTAGAATTGAAAATTCTATCTTATATTGTAGGAAAAAGTCTAGATAGAATACAGTAGTTTTAGACTGATCACCTTGGGAATGAAGAAGTCTTTGAAAGTTATGTTCGTGGTGGTTGCATATGGCAGATTGGATGGAACAATGTCAGCAAACCTTTGCACTTCATGAATCACAGCATTGGTGTAAGGTTTTTTGGCTCGGTGGTTTGTCTTTGGTTGGATATCACCAATCTTGTTTGCAATTTCTTCTTGGACCTTTCCTGGGAAACCAAAATGACACTATGTACCAACATGACTCCTTTTTTGAAGCCTGTTTTAAATGGGAGATAATGCATAAATTCTAAATAATACACTGCTTATTAACTGAGATCCTTGGATCAAGGCCCTTCAAAGAGTCAATTCTACATTAGTCATTTCACAAATAGATTGCTGTATGCTTTACATGTTGATCCAGAATTTGGCAGAATAGATAGAGGTTTATGTGCCTCATTGGACTAACTGCAATAGGCTTCTGAATGCAATTCGAGTGCTGGTGAGATTGGGCATGTGGTAAGTACACTAATTAATAGCATCTGGTGGGACTCCAGAAAATGTGCCTATCAGAACTGGTACCCATTTTCTGGAAAGGTACCATAAAGAAACTTTATCATATTGCAGGAACAAAGCAAAAACATTTATGAGGGAACATTAGAAAGATACAGAGAATAATTTCATATATGAGGGAAATATTACACAGGTACTTATAACTCCATTAGTTGTAATTTTAAAAGTGATATTGTCTATGGCCATGATGGCGAACCGATGGCACGTGTGCCACAGGTGGCACACAGAGCCCTCTCTGTGAGCATGCGAGCTCTCACCCCAGCTCAACTCTACCATGCATGCACGCGCACCTCCCACCAGCCAGCTGGTTTTTGGGTCTCTGCCATGCATTCGCAGGGAGCAGAGGCATGCAGGAGATGCATGTGCTTGTGTGGGGCGCATGCAGGGTGAGTTCAGGGGTCATGCGTGCATGCATGGGGGGATGGGGTGCACACCTGGGGGTGCTCACGCATGTACCAGGTGTGGGGGAGCACAGGGGGTTCACGTGCACATGCACGAGGGGCAGGGCACATGTGGGGGTCACGTGTACATTGCATTTGGCATGCAAATGCGTTGCTTTCGGCACTCAGCAACGGAAAGGTTAACCATCACTGGTCTATGGAGTTCATAATTTGCTTAGTTACATCCAGAAATATTTCATCTGCACTATTAGAAGATAAGATCATGAAGCCATGTACTGTATATTTGTGACGCATATCTTATGATATTAATGTGTGATCTCCTGTGTTAGCACTTTTCCTCTTCTTTCTCTTTCTTTTAAGAATATTTCCATTTAGAGAAGCTAAGACAAAGGGAAAAATTAGGGAACATTACTATGGAATAAACATAGAACATAGAATATCAGAGTTGGAAGGAACCTTGAAGGTCTTCTAGTCCAGCCGCTGCTCAAGCAGGAAATCCTATACTATTTCAAATAACTGACTGTCCAGTCTCTCCTTTTTTATTATTAATTTTATTTTTTTAAACTACAAAATGATATAAACAAACAAGAACACACACACATAAACATAAATTCACTTTTTACAACAGTTTTGTCAATATGCATCCTATTATTTACATTTTCCCCTTTTAGTCTTCTCTAATTGTTTTTGTATTTATTGACCTATGTACACATTTCTATCTTTGTTTTTTCACATTAATTACTTGTAATATCATTCTTTATTTATTTATTTATTGGGATTTATATTCCGCCCATTCCAAAAAGGACTCAGGGCGGCTTATAAAGGGCGGCTTCCAAAAATACATTACAATACAAATAGACAATTAAAAAGACATAATCCCAATAATAATTTAAAAAGCAGAACATTAACATACCCATGCATTCATCATCCACACGAGGCCAAACACTCAGGTGGAAACACTCATTCTGCTTTACTCACATTGTTTCTAATTTCACCTTTCATCCTTGAGCCTTAATCTCTAGTCTTAATCTCTAACCAATTGTATAGTTTATACCAAACCAAGTAGTACTCTGTCTCTTCTGTAATTATGTGTAAAAGTACGGTAGATATTGTGTTTCCTTGGTATATTTTCTGTTCAATAGTACCAATAAAAATATCTCTGACCTTAGGTCTATATGTTGTTCCGTTATTTCTTCTAACCATTTCCTAATTTGAATCCAATTTTTTTTAGCTTCAGGACAGGTCCACCATAAATGATAATATGCACCATATGATTTTTTGCATTCCAACATGTTGGTGAAGACTTTGGATACATCTTTGCCAGTCTTTCTGGTGGGAGGTGCCACCTGTAGAACATCTTCAACTGGTTTTCCTTGAATGCCACCGACATTGTTAATTTTATATTTGTTATCTACATTTTTCCCATTTCTCCAATTCTATGCTGTATCTAAACTTTTTTGCCCATTTGATCATTGCTGCTTTAACTATCCCCTCTTCCATTTTGTATCTCAGTAGAAATTTATATACTTTACTAATTAATTTTTGTTCAGTTTCTTGTATAATTTTATCCAATTCTTGCTGGTCTTTCTGAATTTCATATAATTTTTTGTCTTCTTTAAATTTGGATTGAATTTGAGTATATGTCCACCAATCTACTCCTCTGCCTATATCGTGTTCCAATTGTTGTTTTGTTTTCAAATTTAGAATTCATTTAATAAATCCTTGTATCTAATTATTTTGTCAATGGCCATTAAATTTGGGCATATCATTGCTTCTACTGGTGATATCCATGCTGGGATTTTTATATAGTAATTCTTTTTATTTTTTTTCCAAGTCTGCAAAGGAGTGTTTCGTATTGTATGTTTTTGGAAGTAACTGTATTTTATATTTCTCATCCCATAAAAATGCATGCCATCCCATTTGCAGATCATGACCCTATAACTAAAATTCTTTTATTTTTTAATTCAATCCAATCTTTTAGCCAAATTAAAGTAGCTGGGTTGTGGTAAATTTCCTATTCTGGTAATGCCAATCCTCCTCTATTTTTGGTATCCTGCAAGAGCTTTAATTTAATCCTGGCTTTTTTCTCTTGCCGTATGAATTTGGTAACAAATTTATGTAAATTTTCAAAAATTTACATAAATGTTGTATGCAATCCTTCCTAAGAGTGAGATCTGTAAGTTTTTCCAAGTTTCTAAATCTGTCTTTTATTTGTAATAACAGTTTATCGTAATTATCTTCCTTGATTGTAGATCATTTCTCTGTAAGGTAGATCCCTAAATATTTTATTTTCTTAGTTACTTGTATTTTTATTTTATCTTCCAATTCCATTTCTTGTCTCTTTGTGAGATTTTTAGTTATTATTTTAAATTTGTTTCTATTTATCTTGTCCCGCTCCTTTGCCGAATTCCTTTATTTTTTGTATCAATTTTGGACCGGCTCCTAATGGGTCTTCTATTATAAATACAAGGTCATCAGCAAAAGTTTGGACCTTGTATTATTCCTTTCTGATTTTTAAACCCATTATTTCTCGGTCTTCCCTAATTTTTATTAATAATATTTCTAATGCAAGAATAAATAGAAAAGGAGAGAGTGGGCATCCTTGTCGTACTCCCTTGGTTATGTCAAATTTTTCTGTGATATCGTCATTTATAATTATCCTAGCTGTTTGTTTGATATAGATTTGTTCAATCGTCTTTCAAATTTTGTGCCAAATTCCATATTTTTTAATTGTGTTATAATAAATTTACAATTCAAATTGTCAAAAGCCTTTTGGGCATAAAGAAAAACCAGTGAAGCTTGTCTCTCTGGACGGACCTCATAAAATTCCAAGGTGTTCATTATAATCCTGTTATTTTTTATTTGTCGCCCTGTAAGGAATCCGTTTTGATCTATATGTATGAAATTATTCTGTATTTTTTATTTCTTTCTGCTAATATTGATGCAAGTATCTTGTAGTCTGTATTTAATAGTGATATTGGTCTGAAATTTTGAATTAGTTGATGATTCGTATCCTCTTTGGGAATAAGAGTAATTATTGCTTCTATCCAAGTTGGAAGTATCTTCGCTTGTTCCAGAGCCTCATTGTATACATTCAGAATTAACCATCCTAATGAGTTTTGAAAGTTCTTATATAGTTCAACCGGAAGACCATCTGGTCGTAGTGTTTTGTTGTTTTGTTGTTTTGTTGTTTTTTCAATGCAAATTCTAATTCCATGATCATTATTGGTCTGTTTAACATTTCTCTTTGGTCCTCTGTAATTTTACTCAAATTGGGGTTTGCAGTTGTTGTTGTTTTTCTATTTTAGTTACTGTTGCTGTGCTTGACATCTTTATTGTCTGAGATATTTTACTCCACAATAACATATGACACTTATTATCCAGTTAATCGTATAACTCCAATAACAAAACTTTCCCCTTTTATATACACTGACAATATATCTCTATGTGTATCAAATTATTTACCAACGACTTAATTCTAAATGTAAGTTTATATCTTTCCTTAACCCATAATTACTTACTATACTTTATATTGATCTTTAGAAAGCTTACATACATTACTATCTTATATTCACACTTATATACACAAATATAAACAATTCTCAGAACCAATATTTTTATCCGCACAGTATCTTTCACTATTCGAATATACTATTATCTAAGGATTTAATCACTTAAAGAAAAATTGAACAATATTTCATTACTATATTTAAAAATACTTCCCAATTCAATTATTTATTTAACCAGTCCCCCTTTCCCCCCAAATCTTTTTTGTTCTATATCACATAATCTCTCCTTTTTTTCCTACTAAACACTCAATTAACTCCGTGAATCCACCAGATGGTACCTATTATCCTCCTTCTCCTCTTTCTTCTTCCTGGTTCTATATATCCAATATGTCTGATCGTCCACCTTTATCAGTTACAACAGTCCACACTTACATATAAATTAAGAGTATATTAAGTGTTCTATCTTCGAAGAGTAAGAAAGATTTCAATGTTTAATATTAGAGTTCACCGTTTTCCCAATCAATTCCAGTCTATTTCATTCATTTAGTAATGGAATGAATTAAGCTTTCAAAACATTGCTGAATCATTGGGTGATTTTTTTTCTGCTGTCAGGCTTCCTCCTCTCCAAAGTCCAGCTTTTGCAAAGTTCAAAATGTTATCACAATTCTTTCGTATTAATGTTATTTAGAATCCTTCAAATATTTGTCAAATTGCAGTTCTGGCTCTCCTGCCTCTGTGTTAAATCTACTCCATTTTATAACTCCATGCAAAGTTCTACTCCCTTTTGGTCAGCCCTTCTCACTGAGTCACTCCGTCCTTCTCCTTAACTTTTTCTCTCTCTTCACTTCACTCTCATCAAATTCCTCACCTCCTTCTGTGGTATTCTTGATCATCGCTCAAAGCTGCTTTTTTCTACTTTTCACTTTCCTCTTATGCAGTTGTCATCGCTTCTGATTGGCCATAAAGACTGATCTTTTTCTCCACTGGTTTTAAGAGTGCCGTTCCTCTCCGCACCAGTACTTTAGGGTTACCTGGCATCTTCAGAGCTTCCTCTTTGTTTTATTGATCTCTCTGGGATCAGTAATGCCCTCAAAGGGCTCCTGGTGGAGCTATTTTTGGGGTCCAGAAGCGGAGCTTTGCTTCCTCACCCGCCCCACAATGATGTCACTGCCAGAAGTTCCCATAATAAGATTCCTAACCAGTGAGTCAGCCACATTCCAACCCCTGGCTGGCCAGAGGTGAAGGAGGAGAGATGTTGCCCAGCAACCATCTCCCATCTTGGTTGGACAATGTAACAGTTGTTTTGGAAACTTGGAAAACTGAAACTTCTATTGGAGTGAAAAGCCTGGGAACATTAGTATTGGCTTTTCCCCAGTAGCACCAATATGATGTGTCTGAATAAATTTGTTCTCTGAGGAAAGCAATGCCTCAGAATTCAATTTGTGATAGATGCATTAGTTGGAGCCTGACACAAGTTATATTTTAGATGCTTTAATTAAAAATCTGGAAAGGACAATTACTGGTCTGGAACTCTACTTCCCAAAGCAATCATTAATGTAGTTGTTTTATGTGGGTCATGAACCAGGATGTACACAACCACATTGCAGTCAGTCTTGGATAGCAAACATGAGCAAAGAATAAGCCAAACAGTAAATCAGCAATATTGGAAACATCAGACACATCAGTCTTCAAAGTGTTGTTCAAGGAAAGCTGTCTGTAACAAGAAACTCATACTATGCCTTTCTGTGCCTGAGAGTGTCCAAAGAAGGCCTATATGTGCATGGAGGGTGAAGGCCGGAAGATTATTTGATGACACTACCTGCAGTCCATTGAGTCAACAGGTAGGGCAGGTTGCCATCATTCCAAGAGCATTACCCCCAATTATCCAAGAGTTTACTAGGCCTCACCAAATTGTAAACCCCATCTCTTTATCAGCAAGCCATTTAATCTCCAAAACAGTCAGGCATCATGTCAGATTTGAAATGTTAAATTCTCCAAAGGTCTGACTTCTTACCCGGGGACTTGTGTACAGTGGAAACTTGCAGAGACAACACAGTTAGATAAGCAGCTTTCTTGCAAAAAAGATAAAAGTGATATAGCTGCCCTGCAGAACACAGAAATCTTGCTATCTGTCTCTCCATCCCAGGGCTGAAATTCTACATTCTCCTCCCATCTTTTCAATCAATAGAAATGTTTTTTTTTTCTTTTCTTTGATTGTGAGAGCCATTTGTTCTAGCACTATTCAAGTTAAGGAGAGGCTGTGTTTGGCATTGCCCTAAGCTACAGACAGCAAATCTGATTCACAGTTCCAAGAAGAGTTGTATTGGACGACACTATTATTGTTATTAACATAAATAAACCAAACATTATACATGTGATCAAGACATATCCCACAGATTTTCATCAAATGGCTTTCTTGCTTCCCTTCCCCTGGTTGGATTAAATATGACCCTTTTCCTATTCTATATACAGGTGTCAGTTTTCTTGCTATTTCATTTTTAAGATCTTCATGAACTTGTGCACCAATTTCATTATATGTCTGCCTAGGGTATTTTGTATTTACTGGAGATGCAAAAGACATTCTCAAATAAATTTCTCAGGCCGAGAAGCTGAAATTACATCTGATTGCTTGGCGAGATACCTAAAGGCAAGATTCCTCTTCTTCTTTTTTCTTTTATGCAAGTAGCACAGGTGAATTATTTATTGGTTTAACGGGGCTTTTGTAATTCTCTCTTCTTTAGGATGTTTGATTTAAAATCACTTAAATCAACCAAAGACTAACTGCAGCATTTGGGGGACATTATTCCCAAATAAATGGAAAAAAGGACAGCACCCTGAGACTCCTTTTTTCATCACTGGAACTTTTTAACATTGAATTTCTTTTCTTATCTATTATGGCAAAATAATTCCTTTTGAACAGAGATGCTATTTGAGATTGCTTAATTTTAGGGTCATTTGGAGCTATGTGACTAGAAATTATTTCTCACTGTAATTGTTATTTGAGTCTTAAACACCTCTGATATGTTCACTGATTATTAAGGTTGCCTATCTTGAAGTATGATTTTGTTACATATAAATAAAAGCATGGTGCCCACAAGAGTGGGAGAGCATTGAAGGATAAGGGACCAAACAGGTATCAGGACATTATGACTCAAAAACTAAAACTGACATACTGGTAATCAGACACCAGGACACAAGTATACAAGTAAAAAGTTGGTGTCATGACATCTCCATAAACATAATCTCATTTTCATTTGAGATTACATTTTGATGTAATATCAGTGTACAGAATCTGCCTATGAAGAAAAGTAACTGCAGCTTAAATTGCAGTGGGCTAAATTTGTTATTACATCTGCATTTCTATATATTTTAGGGGTCATGAAGAGGTGAAGTTTAGCTTGAATTCCTTTCCATTTTCCCCCTATTTATGGTGCACAAAGGAACTATAAATATGTGTAATTTTATTTCTATTACTTATCTGAAGAATAATTAGCATTTGGGTAAATGATATGCACTAAATTAAAGTAAATATGCTGTTGATAAGTATTTAGTCAAAGAAACTGAAAAAAGAAACTGTTTCCCAGAATAAAGATTTCAAAAACAGCTGAATGTTTTGAGCATTGAAAAAAGATAAACTGTCATGGAAATAAATGCCTTTTGTCTGGATTAATTTGCTGCACCCACAAAATCCACTAAAATTATTCAGTGTCTTGGATAATTCTAGCCCTTCGTCGTGTATTCTCCAAATTTCCCTATGCAAACATTTTGAAGTATTTCTTTTGCCTGTTCAAAAATTCCAAGGCTGTCATGTTCTTTGATAATTACTAACTCCTATAATATAACATCTGGTGATCGTTGCATTTTTGTGTTGGTTAAATGAGCTGCATCTAATACTCAGACAGAGAAAAAAAACATCTCTTGATAAATAAAAAAGGGTGACCACCTTGCAGGCACTATTAACTGCTCAGCGAGCTGAATTTAACCCTGGAAAAATAGCAGATGCTGTGAAGGTTTATTTTATTTATATTTATTTATTTAATTTGTCGAACATGTACTAGATAACAGGTATAGGCATAAACATGGACATGAAGAAGGAATGAGTACAAGTAAACGGGTTCAGTAGGACAGGGACGGTAGGCACAATAGTTAGCTTATGCACGTCCCCTTTTATGGACCTCTTAGGAATGGGGTGAGGTTCATGGTAGACAATTTAAGGTTGAAGCTGTGGGGGTTAGAGAATGTAACAACTGAGTCAGGTAGAGCATTCCAGGCATTGACGACTCTATTGCTGAAGTCGTATTTTCTGCCATCGAGTTTGGAGCGGTTTACCTTGAGTTTGTATCTATTGTTTGCCCATGTACTATTGATGTTGAAGCTGAAGAAATCATTGACAGGTAGGATGTTGTAGCAGACAATTTTGTGTACTACATTTAGGTCAGACCATAGTCGGCATAGTTCTAGGTTGTCCAAGCCCAAAATTTCAAGCCTGGTGGCATAAGATATTCTGTTGTGAGCAGGGGAGTGGAATACTCTTCTCGTGAAATACTTCTGGACTTGTTCAATTGTGTTAATGTCCAATATACAGTGTGGATTCCAGGCAGACAAACTGTATTCGAGAATTGGTCTGGCAAAGGTTTTATAAACCCTAGTATATAAACATAGCAGTACAATGTTACCGGAGAAGAAGCTTCACAAAATTAGGTTAACAACTCTTAATGCCTTTTTGGCAATGCTGTTAAAGTGAGCTCTTGGGCTTAGATCATTTGAGATGAGTACTCCTAGATCCTTGACAGAGTGAGGGTCATCTATGAGGTCATATCTGCCCAGCTTGTATTTGGTGTTTTGATTTTTGTTGCCAATGTGTAAGACAGAACATTTGTTGGTTGAGAAAAAAAGGTTGGCAGCAACACGGTTAAAGAAAGTCAGCTTGAATCTTTAGAAGATTTGTGTTGTAAGAGTGCAGTGCAGAAGTCATTTTTTAAGAGGAAGATTCACATTTTAGTAAGAGGGAGAGAGTATCACCCTAACAGGCTGCTTGAAGGAGGAAGTGAAGGAGGGAAGAGATTGTATTGGATAGATGCTTTGGAAGAGCACCATTTGCAGGTTAAGAAGATTCCAGTTTGATAAGGGTGGCTGGAAGAGCAGTCTGATCATTATTACATCCTGTTGCCTAGCTCCAGCTCATTTAATACCATTCCACTACATACGACTGACTTCAAAATGTGGATATGAAATGCTATTTCTAAGCTGCTTATAAAGCCTGATTATTAAGGGTTCATGGAGATCCTGTAATTCACTTCTACCTGGTCTCACAGCCTATATTTGAGCCCAATTAAATTTGTACACAATCCTTTTAAAGACTTCCTGCTTTTACATTAGCCTATGACTGAAGTCTGCATTCTTCTAGAAGCAGAACTGAAATAGCACATCCTTTTCCAGGTTAACTCACTGTTAACATTCAGCAAATAAAAGGAAAGGGAAAGGTTGGCTATCGTTACAGTAATATTCTATACCATCAGATAATGTTAGGAGAGAAAGAACGAATTGTGTCGGATGCCACTGCTTCAGCTGCATTCACTTTTAAAATTGTTGTGTCTATTGTTGTATTTGAAGGCAGCAGTAGCACAAGAGGCCCTTCTCTTTCTCAGGATACATATTTCTATAGCCATCACTAAATTATAGAGGAGGAAGTTATAGCAATGGTAAGGATCCTCTTTTCATCGCTAGTGTCTAGCAGTTAAAAGTTCCATGAATGAATTTATCCTTCTTCCCCCACATCAGATCAGGTACTGGAATTTGAAGTATAATGGTGTTATGAGACACTGTTACATCAATACACTGAGGTTCCCTTCACAAGAAGGATCACTTAGCATTTTCCTTTTTAATTTTCTGAGGGTTAGCCATTTTCTCCACCTATTATTTTTATTTTCGGGGTTGTTTTATAAAATAATGATAGTTTATCTTTGATTTTATTCATTGATTCCTTATTTGATACTTCTTTGTGATGCCTATCGCTGAATCTCCTCAGATCACATCAAATCAAAACTATTATGGTCATAGATCATTGTAGAAACGAAAAACATAATATTCCGAATTTGATTCTGTAGCATTTAAATGTATTCCTCCTTCTTTTTTGAGATAAGAAACTGGCACTTATTTGTGAGTTCTGGACCTTTATTTGCTATTTTTTAAATTAGCAGTTAAAACATAAAGCATTGTCTAAATATAATCTTATCTCCAAGAGCAAAAAGTATCTAAAGGTCCTTCAGACCATCAATCTGTGATATTATTGCTACATCAATCTGGACTCTCTGATATTTATTTTATGATTCTAGATAGGGTAAATTCCAAATTGGAAATTAAAAATTGGATCTTGAATATACTTATTCAAAATGTCTTCAACCAGATTTAGATAACAGAAATTGCACCATGGTTTAAATACCTAAAGTCCACAAACTATCTGGATGAAAAAAGTGGACAGATATATTCTGAGGAAGGACTTAATGCTAACAAAATTTCAGTTAATGGTTAGTAGTGATTCTGGAGGAGCAAAGGCAGGTTTCCATATGATGTTGAGTTCTCTCCTTGAGGATCAGGCAGGATAGAATTTCTTCATGTTCTGTTTTAGGGAAGTATATTGCAAAGATTAGGAGAAAGTATGTTGCAGATTTCATTCAATTTGAGGTATGCTAGCTGGATTCCAAGCTTTTGAAGGTTGCTAGGCAAGCTTCCACCTTCCTGCTGGAGCTATTCTTAGATTTAAAAAAATGCTCAACCAATAGACATCAGGAGTTGTATAACCAAGTGAAATAGATTCCACCTACAGAATGAGAAGACTCATGGCAGCTGACTTGCAGTGGACATCTCACCCTGACCAGCCAGCAAAAGCATGTGTATTGATCATAAAACAAAAATCCTAAATCTGTATGAAAAAATGCCTGAGTTGTGGCAACCAGACTGCTTTTCTTTTCCTGTTGATCCAAAATTTTTACTAATTGTCCCACGGTGAGTTGGTTGCATTGAATTGGCTGGGGCAAGTCAGCCACATCAAACTGGCCACAGTGAGTTGCCCTAGACCCATGATGGCGAACCTATGGCACGTGTGCCACAGGTGGCACACAGAGCCATATCTGAGGGCATGCGAGGCGTTACCCTGTATCAGCTCCAGTTCACATGCGCATGCTGGCCAACTGATTTTTGGGCTTCCAGAGGGGAGGCCATTTTGCCCTCCCCAGGTTTCAGGAAAGCCTTCTCCAAAAGTTATGCACAGACTGCCCCACCAATTTCCTGGCACCAGAGGCGAAAGGGCCTGGCAGAGCAGCTATGAAGGCATGCCAAAGTAAGGGGCTGGGATGCCAATAGGGCTGGAGTCAGTCTGCAAGGGAGTGACAGACAAACTCCATTTTGGCTGAAACAACAGGTGTTCATTGGGGTCTGAGGTTTTTTGGCGGGGGAGCTAAATAAAAATGGTGGAGGTGCAAAGAACTGAACTATGGAAGGAGCAGAGGGCCGGGCAGGTGGCCACCCAGTCAGCAAATGCTGCCCTGTGCGCCTGAGCTGGCTCCCAGTGTTCCCTGTGAACAGCCCTGCCACCTCAGAAAAGCACTGACAGCTGTAGGGGGAAGGGCAAGAGCTACCGGCCAGCTCATGTGCACCTCACCCTCCTCCCAGGATTCCCTCACGCACACTGTCTTCTTCTTATCAGCCTTTGCTGCTGCTGCTGCTGTTTCTATGAGCACATGCATCTGACTCATTTTAAAACACAAACCAAAACACAAGGGGGAGAGGGTAGCCAAGACAGCGCTCTCAAAACCTGGGGCGGGTGAGTGGGGAGGCCAGCCGGTGTGCTCTCCTCACTTTAGTGGCCATGGTGGGCTTTGGCGGCATGTCTCCCCACTTCAGGAGGGAGCCTGACTAGCGAACTCAGATTTTAGGCTCCCTCCTACTGGGCAGCAGCAGTGCTGGGGGAAGGAGGAAGGTGTTAGCGGCAGCTGCCGCCTCCCTTTCCCTTCCTGCCAGACTTCCAAGCCACAAGAAGGCGAAAAGCAGAACCTGGGCTGCCAAGCCCCGCCTGTGCTTCTTCTCGCCTCCTGCTTTTTCCTGGTCGCTTCACCAGGGGCAGGGTTTCCACAAAGGTGTCCCAAAACCTAAGCAGAAAAAGGGAAAAAAGGAGCCGAGTCTCCCAGCAAGAAGAGCGAGATCCGAAAGGCAGGTGGGCCTGGTCGTAGCCTTCCCTTTTTCCATTGGCACCAGGTGCTCTGTTAGCTGTTTATCCTTATATTTGTTTCTGTTGTTCTCCATTTTCACAGCCTGCAGCAATTTTTCTGTACTTTGGTTCACAAAGTCATTCAAACTTCACTTTTCTTCTTCTATAGTTTGATGGACTTGCAGTAGCCCTCTGCCACCTATTCTTCCTGGCAGGTACAGCCTGTTGATGTCACTTTGTGGATATAAAGCGTGGTATATATTCAAAAGTTTACATGTTTTCCAGTCCAAATTTTTCAGTTCAGCCAAAGTCCAGTTGATGATTGCAGCAGGGTAGCGAATGACTGGAACTGCCCAGGTATTACTGGCTTTAATTATGTTTCCAGCATTCAGTTTTGACTTTAGTATTTTGCGGACTCTCCTGATGTATTCTTTTTGCATTGACTCTTTGACTTTTCCATTCAAGATGTTATCTGATTCCAATATGTATTTGTAGCAATCATCCTTTGCTAATGCTTTCACAATGCTTCCATTTCCCACTTCTCCTTCTCCTTCTCCTCCTTCTTCTTCTTCTTCTTCTTCTTCTTCTTCTTCTTCTTCTTCTTCTTCTTCTTCTTCTTCTTCTTCTTC
>JANHGD010010129.1:155242-169820 GCA_027560375.1 Imantodes cenchoa
TTTGCAGCTGGCTATGCTGTCTGGAGAATTCTGGGAGTTAAAGTCTACAAGTCTTAAAGTTGCCAAGTTTGAAGACCTCTGTCTGCCCTATACCATCTCAGGCAAATCATTGTCCAATGTCTTCTTAAAAACCTCCAGTGTTGGAGTACTTACAACTTCTGGAGGCAAGTTGTTCAACTGATTAATTGTTTTGTCATGACATTTCTCCTTAGTTCTAGGTTTAATTTCTCCTTGATTAGTTTCCATCCATGGCTTCTTATCCTGCCTTCAGGTGTTTTGGAGAATAGGTTGATCCCCTCTTCTTTATAGTAGCTCCTTGGATATTGGAACACTGCTATCATGTCTCCCCGAGTCCTTCTTTTTAGGAAATTATACCTTCAGTACAGGTTTTGAGAAATAATACTATTTTATAATTAAATAGTTGAAGAAATATCAACATCTGAGAATTAACTTTTAATAATACTTCAACCAGTAACTTCTATTTGTGACATTATGACAGACTTCAATTTTCCCACTTTTGTAAGTCATTTTTTCCTGACTTGTATTGTTGGAATGGTTGTCAAAGGTAATGATTTTATAATGTGATAATTATCAATAGGATTATTACAGTGTCAGTTGTTTAACAATTTTTGGTAACTTTCCAACAGACTGCAAAAAAAAAAAAAATCTTTGTCATGGTAATCAATCTCTCAGTTTAAAATATTTAGAAACTGACCAGTCTCCTAAGTTTCATAAACCATTGCCAGACTTAATTGATTGAAATGCTGTTGAGCTTATCTGCATAGTTATTGTACTAAATTAAAAGAAAAAAAACCTAATTAAGAAAAGCTGTAATATACATGTTACATGTTTTCCTTACCAAAATTCTAATGTTGAGTAACAACTCTGGTGACCCATTTAACTCTACTGAAACTGTAGCTTCCTCTTGATTTCAACATCATTAGTTCTTTCCTCATGGCTGGCATCTCTGCATGTAGTAAATTTGTGAGCCAGCTGCCTCTAGATCTTTTCTGCTTGGTTTAATTGTGGGTGAGATACCATAAACCTCCTGCAGATGTTCAAAATTTTGGAACACATCAGGTGGTGTTAAAATGAAATGAAGCAAAATGTTGAATTTCTCCTACTGCATTATCTGCATTTGTAAAGACAGACACAATTTTCCCATAATGACTTGAAAAGACGACATCTAGCTTTTTTGAAGGAACGGGTTTGTAGAAATACCATCTTTTTTTCAGGTACTTGCACCAAACTAACATGCAAATCCTACTTAATACTTGTCCTTTTTTCAGGGATAAAAGGTCTGGTTAATATTAAGAGCAATATTAAGTTTAAATTGTTGAAAAACAGGTAAAGGCTGATTTAAAGTTGCCCACTACTGCCCATACCTGTCTCTGCATTCTTACGCTGAGAGGGGGTTGATGGGTACACATAAGAAGCAGATGACTGCAGATAGATCAACACTTCCCAAATCCCAACTATGCAGGAGATGCGTGGCCAGCCTGCTGATTGGTTGAAGCAACTTCCTGTTCTGTGCTTTGATGTTTCCTT
Organism: Imantodes cenchoa; assembly: GCA_027560375.1. NCBI lineage: Eukaryota > Metazoa > Chordata > Lepidosauria > Squamata > Dipsadidae > Imantodes > Imantodes cenchoa. The sequence goes on from JANHGD010010129.1 coordinate 156,791, forward strand.
GCACTCTAACCAGAAGTTAACATTTGCAGAAATATAAACAGAACACCTATGCAACTGTCCCCAAACAACAGATACACGCTTTCCCTCACATGCAGTGCTGGACAGGTCTCCTCACCCATTAAGTGATATTTTTGCAAAGCGTGCATTCTACATGAAAATTATGTGAAGAGCAGTTTTGTGGATTACGAATTAGGTCTGGAGAACAGGATTATAGCAATAGCAATAGTACTTAGACTTATATACTGCTTCACAGTACTTTACAGCCCTCTCTAAGCAGTTTACAGAATCAGCATATTGCCCCCAACAATGTGAGTCCTCATTTTACTGACTTCGGAAGACTGAGTCAACCTTGAGCCTGGTGAGATTTGAATTGCCAAATTGCTGGCAGCCGGCAGTCAGCAGAAGTAGCCTGCAGTACTGCATTCTAACCACTGTGCCACCATGGCTCTTTAGATTATAAAAAAAATCCCTACTACAGATTTAGACTGAAACTGAATGTTGTAATCTGACAATATTACAGTTAATACTGATTCACCAACTCAATCTGAAAATATATTTGTATATATTAGATAATTACATTAAAAATAATCGTCTGTCTGTCTGTCTGTCTATATCTGTCTGTCTGTCTGTCTGTCTGTCTGTCTGTCTCAGGAACATTTCAGGCCAAACTGTATTTCTTGAGGTAGGCTATATATAGGATGTCTAATATAAAATATAAGGGAGCAATGACATAAACAAGGTTTATTAGACAATCACATATTCCTAAGTTTTCCCTTAACTCAATGAATGAATGGCTTTACTACAATTAATTCTATTATTGGATGTAGTAATAGTAGGATGCTCTCCAGCCTCATTTGTCAATAAATTATTGAGACATTATAACTTAATTTTAAATTCTAACTCCAAACTAAGTCAAGGCCTCATCACATCAGGCTCCCAGTTACATGATCACATTAGTAAGTTATTTCTATAGATAAGTAGTACTTGTAAAAAAACCAAAAGCAAAACAAAATCCTTGTGGAGACCCATGTACTATCATATGTTTTGGCAATTGTTAACCCAAAATTTAGATTATCCAAATAAAAATATGCTAAACACATATTACTAAATATATTTTTTCTTTCCATGCAGATAAAAAAACCCATCATTTCTGAACAAGTAGTTACAATGGCACCAGCAAATTTCTACCTATTACGTGTTGAATTTAGTGAAGGCTTTTTCTGAATAGAAAGATTTCAATTCCTAGGAAGTTTTTCAGTCAGCAGCACTTGTTTGCTAACTAAACAATAAACGAGAAATTATTGATCAAATGTTCACCCTTCCCTAGCACTGCTGTCTAAAAATTTGCCATAGAGCTCTGAAAGATGCTGCAGAAAATGTGGTGATGATCGTTAAGAATTTGTGCTTCGTCTCCTTTTTCACTCACAGAGAGCCCATTAGTAAAATGATTTCTGGATACTTTATGTGAAAAATATTTATGTTCTGGATTTCTTTTTCTGGTCAAACCTTGTATGATCTTAATATATAACAAAGTCTTACATTTTTGCCCCTTTTGCTGTTAGTGTTTGGTAGCACATAAACCCCACTACTTATGTAACAGTTGGAAGAAAGCATGAAGAACACTAAATTGGGGTGTTAAAAAGCCCATGTGCTTTTCAAGTCTGTTTTTGTGCCGGGCACATAAAAAGTGAAGAGGGAGGCAACTATTCAGAGATGTTACAAGTTGTTAAAAGTTCAGACTTCATCAATTCAACCTAAACTTCATATCAGAAAAGACTGGCAGCAGATTTTTCAATTAGTAAATAAAAGGCAGATCTAAACAGTCATTGAAAATATGATTATTCAAGAGACTCCCATTAGAATTTATGGGAAATTCCGTGTTCACACAACAAGATGTCTCTTGGATGATAGAAGCTGAGAAGGACAGTCCATCATCTGAAGATCCTGTGGTTGCATAAAACAGTACTGACAAGCTGAAAGCACCAAACCACTATCACAAACTGAACAGATAATTGTTGAACGGCATATTCTGGAGGCTGCCAGACAATACATAGGAAAGCAGATGGCAAAATCATTTGTGGCCAAAGCAAAAGCATAGAAAAACACAAACTGAGGCCAATGGTCTTTTCTTGAAACGATGACAAATTAAATCAATCTAAGTTATCATATAGATTCACCAATTAACTGATCTCACGCCTGCGCTTCCCTAACTCTACTTTCAGGACCCCCTTCCTTTAATCCATCATCAATCATAGCCTTTTCATTTATTCCTCCAATTCACATAGAGTCAGCCCTAATTCACTGCTTGTTTGCGGTGTCCAAAATTCAGTAGAAATCTTTACTAAGCCATTTTTAGAACAACTTCTTTGGTAGTTTATTTTTAAAGGAAATATTTGTCTAGGAAGAATTCAGAAGTATGTTCAGCTCTTCAGTTATATTTGTATTCCAAGTCAGTATGTCATATAGAATTTGACAGGCTGTCAGCCTTTGTAAAGAGTTAGTAGTACCGATGCAACAATTGTAGTGTTCTACATAATGAACTGCAAAATTCTTAGAGACCAGAGGCATTCAAGATCTATCTCTAAGTCAAAGGCTTTCAAAGGACTCAACTGGTTTTATTCAATATGCGACTGGATCTTTCTGTCGTCAATCAGCAGCTGAATGTCTGAACTGGCACTATTAAAAAAACACTGTGACTGAATTCATTTCTCCAGGTTTTTCTGAAAGACTTATTCCAGTTTGCAAGGCACCACTTACTAATGGAGATTTGTGAATTTGTGAATCAATCCCCAGTCAAGGAAAAAAACCCCACTATGTACGTGAAATATCACCATCTTCTTCACTGATAACATGAGCACAATTAAGCAACATTTAAGTTTACAGAGTGTGGAATATCATTCCAATTCTGGGACAATTTCAGGATGAAAATGTATTCAATTTGTATAAATGTCTATGTCAAATATATGACTCTGGGCAGCTCACAGCAGTTAAACCAAAACCAAAACAGTGAACAAAATACAATATAAAAGCACTTAGAAAGAAACCTAAAATATGTTAAAAATCATATTAAAAGCCATAAAATGTAATCAAGTGGCCAAGTTACAAAAACAACATTTCCTTTTTTGCCTTTAAAACTTTTCTTAAAAGCTGCAGCTGCAAGGCTGTAGAGATGTACTGAATCTTGGAGTTGTGAAGACTGGTGGCCACCCTATATTTCAGCAGAAGGGAAAATAAGGAAAGCAAAAAGGAAAAGGAAAGAAAAACTACTACTAGTGACCCTGCATTAACCAATGTATTTATTAGCAGCTTGGGCCCTCTAACACTATTCACAAATCATAAAACCAATACTCTCCAACTTCCATACAGGAAGAATTGAACCCTTTTTGATTTTACTATAACTGAAATATTGGAGTTTTGTTCACTTCTCAGAGATGCATGTGATAGATTACAGGGGACGGACATATGAAATAAAATGCATGTTACAGTAAATTTATTTTTGGATAGAAGGGAATACACTAAATGAAAGTATTAGACAAATGGCAATATCCCCTTTGGGCAGTGACGGTTAACCTTTTCCGGACCGAGTATCCAAAGCGCGCTCGAACCCCCAGAATGCAATGCATGTGCGGCTCCTGTGCATGTGTCTACCCCCAGACATGCATGTACACCCCTGCATATGCCCTGCTCTGGCGCATGTGCACATGCCCCTTGCATGCACCCCACACACACAGACACATCCCTCACATGCATCCCCGCATGTGCCCCACGCCCACAGGCATGTGCCTCCCTGCACATATCCCACACATGCAGGCCCAGCCACCCCACACATGCCCTGCCCCACATGCATGCACAGCAGAGACCGACGACCAGTTGGGTGGTGGAAGGCACATGTGCATGCGCAGTGGAGCTGAACTGGGGTGACGGTTCCCGTGCCCACAGAGAGGGTGCTGTGTGCCATGCATGCCATAGGTTCGCCATCACGGCCCTAGGAAATGCAACCATTTTATAAAAACAACAACCCACAAACAAAAAAACCCAAATAATAGTCTTTAAAGTTAGCATATTACAGACATTCTTGCAGTGCCCTCACAAATTATGAGCATTTAATTATTTACATGTTTTCAAATAAAAGTTTTTGGTTTTAATAACCCAGTAATTTCTCAGCCTAATATACACAAAATTCTCTTTATTCAACAATGACAAAAAAGTCTAATGAAGATCCAGAGTTTCTCTTTTTGTTATTATTGATGCTAAAATTACAATACTTACAATTTAAATGACCTCTTTGCCAAAAATTCAGGGGGTCACTTATATGAAAGCTTACAAGGAAAATTGGTGTCAACAGAGATTATTTTAACGATATTATCTTAATATCCTAGTGATTTAGCTGTTAAGTATGAGGGAAAATCAATCAGTAGAATAATTTTCAGTCTTTTAAACATTTATGACAATTAAGACAAGAATTGATAGGAATCTTTGGAGGAAAAATAATTGTGATAGTTTGTGTTACATTTCTTTATTTCTAAGTGCATCTCTCAGGAAGTGCATCTTCCTGTTATACAACGTTGTGAATTTAGATTTTTATACAGAATAGATAATCCATTCATATAAGCAAAGAGAGATCAAAGAATGAGAGAAAGAGATTTGTATTTATGTTAAATGGTATTTTTCTTCCAACAGAAGACAATGTTAAAAACAAAAGAGGGACTGCAAACCTCAAAGTTGTAAAGCAGGGGGTCTCCAAATTTGGCAATTTTAAGACGTGAAATTTGTGGACCGCAACTCCCAGAATTCCTCAGCCAGCCATGTTTGGAGACCCCTGTTGTAAAGCATGGATGTCTCTGAAAATTAGCCTGAAAAATGTTCTACTTGGGAGGGGCTTCTTTGCCCATTTAACCCTTTTAATGAATTTAACCCTTTTGTAATGCCTGCCTGAATTCCATTTCTTGCTCCTAAGCTTTTCTTCCCTGTTCAGTTATTTCCGGCCTTCATCTCAACTACAACCACTTCTACATCAAAATCGAAGAGGACAATGTTGGATGGAGAAGTGGTCTAATTTGGACAATCACATCAAATTGCCTAGCTGCACTTGATTTCTCATGATTTACACTTCTTCTAAGAGTATTTCAATAATCTCTGTTATCTATCCCATCCACCTGATCAGTTTTTTGTTTCTTTTTTCCATCTCCCCCAATTTCACCAAACATAAACATTTTTCTACCCCATCACCTACTTACAGTATATCAGATACCCAAAGCATAGCTTACTAATCATTGTGTCAAAGGACAATCAATTTTTATTTTGGTTCAGAACTTACTATAAAATACTTTTTGCACTCTATACCAACAATTGACTCCAAAGCCACAGTTCAAAACTCAATAGTCTATTTTTCTTGTTTTTCTTCAATATCTAGCTTTCATAGCCACTATATATATTTTAAAGATGTAAAATTTAAATACTGCAAATGTCATATTCTGCAAAAAAAATGTTAGTAAAGTATGTACCCATGATTAGAAACTACTGTCATTCTCTAGTACCTTTAGTCTTCACTTTCTATCCAGGTTTGTCCCCTTCCTTTTTAAATTTTTTTCTGAAAAAGGAAATAGATTTGTTTTGTTCTGAGAGCTGTTGTGTGTGAAGGACTATGGATAGCAACTGATTAATTTCTAATTTTTTATTACATACTAATTTGAACAAAGAGTTATCAATTCAATTGATATATTATTGGCCAGCCATTGGAGTAGGTTTGGTAGTAATTCTATAACCACACATATTTTATATTATTACATACAAAGTGAAAATTTATGTAAAGACTGGTGGCCAACAATCTAACATAAGTTGGCAAGTGGGGAATTGAGTATACCTGTTTGATTTTATTTCATTTTTTGCCTCTCTATTCTTCTTTTGTGGGAATAGAATAGAATCATCTTAAATGTAGCATCATCTTGCTTTTGGATACAAATAGTGTTTCCAAACATAGTACATTATGCAGAAGTTTCTCATCATAAAAATAGTTACTTCACCCCTTTTTCTTCTCAGTGTTACAAAAGGTTAGAAGTGGAGTGAATGGCTGTCTCCTTTGAGGAGCATGTAACTGGGTTGAGATAATATGGTGATTTAATGAATAGAATAGAATAGAATAGAATAGAATAGAATAGAATAGAATAGAATAGAATAGAATAGAATAGAATAATAGAATAGAATAGAATAGTTTTAGTGTTTGATATGAAGCAAGGAATTTATTTTCATTCAAAAGAGATGCAATGAGCCTATTAGAGCCTTCAACAGTACTCTGGAATTTGTTTCATTAAAGCAGTAGCAAAAAGAAAAGAAAACATCACTGAGTCAATGGTTTTTGATGTTGATCAGTGATCTTGGGGGATCCATAGAAGCCCCAGGAAAGAAGTTGGAGGAGGAATACAGACCATTCCTTGCCATCTCTGAGATATAGGTTCAGTATGCATAGGCCCTCTTACTGAAATTATAACTTTAAAAAGTGAATGAAATAGTAAAACAATCTGCTTGGCTCGATAGTCTGGCCACATACTGCACAACTGTTAATTGTTCAATCAAGAATAACCAATCTTTTTAAAAAAATAAAATGTCTATGCTTATACAGTGTAAATGGATTTTAAAACAAACACGTGTTTCATCAAGTGCACCCCATTTCTCTTGATGGAATTCATGTTTGCTGTGAAGCCAATAACCTTTGAGCACGTACCAAAACTGTGCTGATAATGGGATATTATAAAGTCAATATAAAAATCCTCTTGAAATTTCTACAGAAATATATCTTGGAGATGACATTATCGAACCAGTGAAACGGAGATTCAGATACTTTTTCTCTGACTTTAAGGATTTACTCACAACGGTCCTGATGCTGCACTAGAAATAGCTGATCTTTCATATTTTTCCATTGCAAGCTTTATTCAGCTGGGATTTGAACTTAGGCCAAAGACAGGTGGAACATTTTATATATGTGTATATTAAATTTATTCACCTAAGGTACCTCTGATTGTCAAGGTAATAAAATAGGCAATATGTGAGAAAATGAGAGATTTCTGTCTTTTCTTTGAAACTAAAACTCTAAAGTTCAATTGCTCTCACCTGGCAGATGAAACAGCTTGCTAATTTCAAATTAGAATTTCAATATGAAGGACAGAGCTTCCTTGAGGCTTCCCAAACTGCATTATTATGAGATTTAAATCCTCCTGCTTTTTCTAATCTTTAAAAATCTAATCATGCCTGCTTTCCTGCTGGCATTCTATTATCACATCAAAGGAGGGGAAAACCTTGTTAGTGTCACTATTGCAAGTGACCAGATTTACATTTGAAACATACATTGATGGTTATTTTAGAAGGCAATCTAATTTCCATTGATACACATTCAAGTGAATGTCCTTCTCGGAACCATCCGTCTTCTTTTATGGGTCCCAAGGAGAAAACACCGACCTATCATATCTATAAAATATATCCATTGTCTATAAATTCCTTCTTGTAAAAATATTTTTAACGTTGCATATTTCTTTTACAACATTCCAGATCCACTTTCTACATAACTTTAGAACAAGGCTGAAAAGGTATATGTAAAAGGGTATGATTATTCCCAGGTTGCAGATAGGATACTGAGATGGAAAACATTAGCTTCCTAAGGCTATCTAGTCAGTTCCAGGTTTGAACTGAGAGTTGAATAGATGACATGATTTGTAGGTCTGTCCCTTTGCCAGATGCTTCTCTAGGTCTCTGGGAATATAACAATTAGTTAGCACTTCTTATTTAGCTATGGTAGATGAATGTTTGATTTTATATCGTTTGTATTTTTGCTAAACATACCTAGACCTTTCAATCTTTTTTCCTAGAACTTAATTTTTAATCTCCTGATAGTTTCTAAGCTTTTTACAATTTCTTTGAATAGTTCTAAAAGAATGTTGCCTGGCATTTGACACGCTAGTCAAGATGAGGTCTGATCACAGCAGAAGTGAATGGAACAATTACTTCTCATATGGAATTTATGCTTCCCTCGATGCACTCTGAAATTGTATTATCTTCTTCACATGACTGGCTCTTGTACAGCTTGCAGTCAACAATTCTCTCAATATCTTTTGTGTGTGTATGTGTGTGTGTGGTGGGGGAAAATTATCATTGCCAAACACATATTCCACATTTTATACCTGAGCATTTGGATTTTGCTTCCATGATGAAGAACTTTCCACTGTCTCTGTTAAGTTTCATTATGCTTCTTTCAACCCATTTCAGCAACCTATCAAGATTGGCCAGTTAACAGTAAAGCCAAAAAAATGGAGCCCCAGGCTTAAGAACACAGCCAAGCTTTTAGAGCCTTACAAAAGGCCAACAGGTTTGGGGCCATTCTAATCTCTGAAGGGAAGATAGTCCACAGAACAGGAGCTTCTGCAGAAAAGGCATTCATTACTCACAACAGAATTTTATATCATTTGCCATTTAAATCATTAATGGAAACATGGAATAATAGAAGAGTCTGGAGGGATTTTTGGGGTAGCTCTATTTTTAAATCTTTCCAATTTAATGAGGGACTCTAATGAGGGTCATTACTGAACATGCTTTAAGCATGATGTGCAGAGAATTAGAAACTCTACAATTACGATTATGTAGTCATCATGTCATCTGTCTCTCACTTTACTAGCATGCTCTGGAGAATTTTGTCAAATGCTTTGCTGAAGGGAAGGTATCGTATGACTACAGCATTGCTTTAACATATTAAGGATGTTATCGGATCAAAAAAATAGATACGATTAGTTTGTGTTTATGCAAGCTTTAGATTAAAGCAATCAGAAGCAAAACTGAAGAAGCAACCTGGATAAGCAGCAAAGTGTTTCAAATCAACAAGATGTCCAATTGTCAGGACTCAATTTCCAGACAACTCTACTGTACCTGCACGACTGAAAATCTTCATCAACAGAAGCAGACATCTAAGAACTTTTACTAATAAGTTGTAAATATTTTAGCAGGCACAGAGGCAAGCTATTTTGCAGATTACAACAAAAGTTTGGAGAAAAACATGTCAATATCTCAAGCTACTAGTTGGAAGAATTCAGTCCCTAGAATACGAATGCGATTCAAACCAAACAAAAGTTGACCATCAGAAAATTCCACAAAATCTTTGTAAATGACAAGCTGATCAAATATAATACAAGAAAAGAGGAATACTGGTCAGTGAGCAGAAGAAAATGGGACACTGGTCAGTGAGCAGAAGGGGTGGTGATGTCTTGAGAACACTCATGTAGCAGAATTCATCAAGGATCCCTACTAATCTCCACTGCTTGGTCCTCTCTCCCTTGCAGCATTCTCCCAATGTTGGGCTTCGATTCTAAAACAACAGAAACTGCATTGAGTCATCCTCACCATTCATAGGTAGCTGATAGCCTGGTGTCTCCTGAGCTACAGGCTGAAAATCTATTACATTATCTTCTTCCACTTTATAGTCAGAAAAGCCTACAACTGACTGTCACATTTGTTTTTGGAAAAATCCATGTTGGCTTATGGTAATTACTGTATTTCATTGCTTTTATGGTGTTTGCAGACCAATATGTTTACAATCTGCTCCAAAATCTCCTCAGGTATCAGCATTAGTACTTTTTGGGATCTTCATTTTCCTCCTTTTTTGAAAACTACTCTAGTTACCTGGCATTTCCTGAATTTTCAATCATAATACATAATAGTTCATCCAGACTCTAATATAGTTCCTTCAGTTCCTAGGATGTTATTCATCTGGTTGAGGAGAATAAAAGCCAACTGAAGTTAACAAGGTACTTCCATCATTGTGTTTTTATCAGCCTCAAGCTTCAATCTTGCTTCAGTATCCTGCCCTTCACAGCTTCCAAGTGGAATGCATTTTGTTATTGGTGTTGTTCTTGTTGGAGAAGACTGAACCAGGAGTTCAATAGCTATGCATTCCTCCTGTCCCCACTATCATAGATTCATATGTCTGGAAGGGACTTTGGAGGTCTTCTAATCCAATCCTTTGCACAAGGCAGGAATCCTTATACCATTATGGATAAATGGCTGTTCAATTTTTTCTTGAAAACCTCCAACAATGAAGCACTCACAACTCCGAGAGGCAAGCTATTCCATTCATTAATCATTCTCACCGTCAAGAAATTCCCCCTTATTTCCTAAGTTAGTATTGATTCTTTTTATTTTCTTTTTATCTGAACACATCTAAAGAATTCCTTTTTGTTATTCTTAGCATCCTTCAAATCCTCCTAACAGCCTCTTTCCAACTCCTGGCTTTGTGATTTGTCTCAGTTTCTACTTCCTGTATGTGTCTTGTTGTTATTGTCAGGATAGTTTTTGTATACCATACTGACTTCTTTTATACCTCTCAATCTTTTTCTCCTCATTGGGATTTTAATTTCCCCTAAAGTCAAGAGCACTGCTGTTTCCAATACCTCCACTAAGTCTTTCCTGTTGATTACTTCTAAGTCAAGGTTAGAAAATCCTTTCGTGCTTTCCTTCAACCTTGTAAGGAAAAAAGTAATCAGCAAGTCAAGGCAAGAAATTCCTGGAAAGGTCTTTTTAGTCAGAGTTTGACAGATGTTAAGTTTGACAGAGTCTTCTGACAGATGTTAAAGTCAAGTGTTACTACCAGTTCACACCTCTTTGAAAGATTTACAGTTTGTGTTTAGAATTTATCTTCTGTGTCTTCTCCATTGTTGGGAGGCTGATAGTTAATAACAATACTGTTTTTATTGGTTTCCCTGCTTATTTTAACCCAGATGGTCTCTATAGTACTGCATGTTCATTCGTTTGGGGTTTGAACAGGAATTGGTATTTTATCATGCAACTAAGCTACTTTTCCCCTTCTGTTGTTTCTGTTTCTTCTGAAGAAATCATGTCCTTCCAGCAGCAATACAGATAGTAACTCTGTAGATTACATATAGTCTAATTGTAAGCAACTATGCTTAAGAGTTATTCCCAGTAGCATGTATATATGTTCAGTCCTTGGCATACAAATGGATTCCTCTACCTCATCCATGAGAACTTAGACAAGAATAACAGAACAACAACAGAGTTGGAAGGGATCTTGGAGGTCTTCTAGTCCAACCCCCTGCTCAAGCAAGGAATCCTATACCATTTCAGACAAATGGTTGTCCAATCTCTTTTTAAAAGCCTCCAGTGATGGAGCATCCACAACTTTTAAAGGACAGCTGTTCCACTGATTAATTGTTCTCACTCAGAAAGTTTCTCCTTAGTTCTGGCTTGGTTCTCTCCTTGATTGGTTTCCATTCATTGTTTCTTGTCTTCTCTTCTGGTGCTTTGGAAAATAGGTTGATCCCCCTTTTTTTGTGGCAGCCCTTCAAATATTGGAGCATTGCTATCATGTCACCACTAGTGGCCAGCTGACCTGCTCTGATGGTGAAACCTTCCAAGAAGCCAAAATCCTTTTGTTAATAGGTTGGACTCAAGAAGGGAGTAGATTTCAATGCACTTTTATTACCTTTTTCCACATTTTTTCAAACTTCTTTCTGTTGATATAGTACCTCCTGATGATACATATCAAGCATTCTCAGTTTTAGAGTTTGAAAGGCAGTAATTGGCAATGGAAATTACTGGAAGCTTGTAAGAAGAGACAGCCATTTGTCTGAAATGTTATAGGGTTTCCTGCCTGAGCAGAGGGTTGGACTAGAAGACCTCAAAGGTCCCTTCCAACTCTGTTATTCTGCTATTCTGTTAAATCTGTCCTCATAAGCTGGAACCTTCTATATGATCTCACAGCAAATAAATGACCAGTCTTTGGGCCGTCTTATTGTAAGGGCCACAGATGCCTTGAATTAACATGAATATTGATAAATGTAGGATTTTTTTTATTGCACACATTCATACTAACCCTTCTCCATATCAATTTGCATTTTTTAAAAAGTAGTACATATAAACTATTTTTTCCTATATATTTTGATATACCTTTCATAATATTCCCTTTGATGTGCATGTTTTCCTAAGGTACGCATTTTAAAATACAGTTTTTCCTAAAGCATATATTTTTGCATGAGTTTCCTTGATTTATTTACTTTTCTGGCACAACTTGCTTTTTACTTGTAGAAATGCAATGCAAAGTTTATAGAAGTGTAAAACAATAGTTTATGTATTAGTATGAGAAATGTGAAAAGTCCATCAATATGTCACTATGAAACAAATAAATCATTCAAGCCATCCTTAGACTGAATGTCTACTAGGAGACACTGGGGTTTTTTCCCCTTCCCAAATTGTAGTTATATACCTTGTATAGCTTGCCCCTGTTAATAGCCTGTCAGTTCCATTTTGAAGCCATGGCAATTGCTGGACATTTTCACGGACCACTTTTCCTCTTCTGTTGATTGGAATCATGCCATAAGAACTTAAAAATCTCTCTGCTGGATAAAGTTAAGGTCTATTTTAATCCACAAGCTCCTTTTTGACAATGACTATGCAGATGTTTCTGGACTGTTATAAGCAGGAGATGAAGACATATTTCTCTCCTGATTTCATTCGCAGCAACTGTTATTTGGAGGTATGCTGTCTCAGATGAGTTTCAAGACTAATGGACTTTGACAGACCTGCCTTCCCTGAATTTAGCCAATCACTTATTAATTCCATGTAATGAATTCTGTAAGTTAATTATCTGTCATGGCAAGGACAGATTTCTTTTCTCATTCTTTCTTCTTTCAAGAAGCTTCGCTGGATGGTTGAGAGAGACAAAATAAAAAAAGTTTTTCTTTCTATGTTTTCTATACATACAAGATTTTACACACCTCAGTCATATACCCCATAGTCACTTGTATCTAAGTTAAAATGCCTCAAACATTCTACTCGTTGCTCATAAACAAGATATTTGAATTCCCCAAACATCATCTGTGTCACGAAGTTTCCTCATATGTTTTGTCAACTGTCTTGGACTGATTTATTATGCTAACCTAGCATGGCATTTATCTAGTTAATTTTTTTCCTAAGTACATCATTTCCTGTTTATTAATTAAGTTTGTTTATTGTAAACAAATAACCTGTGACTTTACTT
>JANHGD010010138.1:0-11123 GCA_027560375.1 Imantodes cenchoa
CTGTCTGTCTGTCTATCTATCTATCTATCTATCTATCTATCTATCTATCTATCTATCTATCTATCTATCTATCATTTTTCCCTCCAAAGCTTTCTTTCATAAGGTGGCTTGTGTGCTACTTGGGCTCTCAAAAGCGAGAGTGAAATTTTGCTTTCCATGGCAGATGCACTCTCTTCATAGTGACTTTTTGTTAAAACTAATGAGATATTTAAAAAGGATAAAGAATCCAAATGCCATGGCAGGAACCCCATCAGGAAACCCTGGCTGTGGTATATCTAAAGATTGTGAAAGCACCATCCTTCTGATTTAAAAAGGAATAGATTTTAGTAGCATTCATTTAATCTGTTTCCAAGAAAAATCCATTTCTGCTATATGGTTAATATTATTCTATGACAGTGTTGGCAAACTTTATTTAGATATTAGATTCAGTCACTGAATCAGCATACACTAACAATAAAATTAAAATTTATAATCCTCCCTTATGAAGGAATAAGCGCTTACAGACTATGATGAAAGTAATACAAATAATTAAATGAATATTCATAGTATGAAACTATAGAATCATTTCACCGTAAAAGGATTGATATCTGTGATAGCTGTTATGAACATAAAACTTCATATGCTATAATTTTTAATATTAACATATAAGACCTGAATTGTCTGGTTGTGAAAATTACAGAAATATTATAAAATATTATGCTATAAGTATACTCCTTGAAAAGATAACAATAAAAGTAAAAATGATTTAATGGCAAAGGAACATTAGTTTTCGTATTAAGGATTCTATTGCTACCAATACAACACAGTAAGAGGAGATTTTGTCATGGTTAGCAAATTCTTATTTTCTTCTTGATTTTGCAAGATGAGATGCAAAATTTAGAAATATTATAGGTTCCTGTAGGAGAACAATCTGAAAGAAATAAAATAAAAGGTGTAAAAGTCATCTCAACAAGGATGTAGTCTAGTGAGCCTTGATGCTCGGAGAGTGTTCAAACTCCCTATTCAATGAGCAGTAAGGAAGGGCAAAGTTGGAGAGTCGGAGAGTTATAGAGATACAGTGTATTTTCCCAGAACAGTCTGATCTAATAACCACTGCATTATTCCAACATTGAGCTCTTTCCTTCTCTTCCATCAAGCACAGTCAAGGAAGAACTTTTTATCTCCCAAGCTGAAGCCCTCTCTAGGTTTGGCTGCCTTAGATGAGGCACAGGTATCACAAGATACTTTGGATGATACTGGTATTATTAACGGCTATCACCTCAGTGCTGACATATAGCAACTACTTAGTTAGAATTTCTGCAGCATGATCTATCAAGCCTAGCCTATTAAATAAACAAAGAATCAAAAATCAGGGTAAAGATTAGTGTAAGAAATATTAACAATCTTCAATTTTCCAACTATAGAAGTCTCTTCTCAGAAACCAAAGAAGGCCTGGAACATCTCATCAAAAAAAACAAAGACAAAAATGAGAATTTTGGCCTCTTTCTCAACATCAAAAAAGCCAAGCTGATGACTACTGCAAGGAAAGGAAACATCAAAGTAGAAATTGACAGTGAAAAGATAGAATGCATGAAAAAAGTCACTTTCCTTGGATCATAGATAGCTGAAAGCAGTGAATGTAGCACAGAAATAAAACATTGGATTCCACTGTGTTGCACAGCAATGATGAACATGAATTAAATATGGAAAACCTAGAATGTCAGTCCAACAATCAAATGTAGGTTAGTGCCAGAGGTGGCATTCTGCCGGTTTGGATTGGTTCGGGCGAACCGGTAGTAGCGATCTGCGGGTGGGGGTGGGACCTGAAGAATCCTTCCACATCAGATTGAATAGGTAGAAACCACCTGGAAAACACTGTCCCTCAGATAACTCAGTTTGAAACCCTGAAGTGGTTTAAAGGTGGAAAGCCATGAATTGCACATGGAACCACACTGGCAACTGTACACTGGTAATGAAGAAGTAGTGTTACATAGGCAAAAAATTGACACATTTACTACATTTATTTATGTGTTAGAGTTGGAAGGGACCTTGCAGGCCATCTAGTCCAACCCCCCACTTGAGCAGGAGTCCCTATACCATTTCGGACAAGTGGTAGTCCAATCTCCCCTTGAAAGTCTCAAGTGTTGGAGCGCTCACAATCTCCGCAGGCAAGCTGTTCCACTGGTTGATCGCTCTCGCTGTCAGAAAGTTCCTCCTTATTTCCAGGTTGAATCTCTCCTTGGTTAGCTTCCATCCTTTATTCCTTGTTTGGCCTTCTGGTGCTCTGGAAAACAGCCTGACCCCCTCCTTTGTGTGGCAGCCCCTCAAGTATTGGAACACTGCTATCATGTCACTCCTGGTCCTTCTCTTTGCTAGACTAGTCATGCCCAGTTCCTGCAACCTCTCTTCGTATGTTTTAGTTTCCAGTCCCCTTATCCTGGTTGCTCTCTTCTGCACTTTCTTCAGAGTTTCTTTTTGTCTTTTTGTAGTGTGGTGACCTGGTCCTAGTCCAACCCCCTGCTCAAGCAGGAGACCCTCTATCATTTCAGACAAGTAACTCTCCTTTTTCTTAAAAACCTCCAGTGATGAAGCACCTACAACTTCTGAAGTCATCTCTATTCCAATGATTAATTGTCCTCGTTGTTAGTTATAGCTATGCTTAATATCCTGGGTTTTCCGGTTTTCCTTCTCTGTTTCCTCCTTTTCCTATTTTGGTTTCAAATCCTTTCTACCCAAATGCTGACGTTAAAGTGCCAGAAGCATTGTTAGGTAAATCAAGCTTTGTTTTATGTTCTACCAACATTTATAAAAGTGGTTCCGGAGCACAAATATAAAAGGTCAGGATTATCCCCCAACACACACACACACATACACACACACACACACACACACACACACACACACAGTTTGCTAGGATTTCAGTAGGAGCAATAATAGATTTCAAGACAAAACTAATTAAAGATGCTTGAGGTGATTCTGGCACTGAAAATAAGTTCTGTGCAGGATGTTAACCTTTCTGTCAAAATAAGAGTTGCTTTCTGTGTCTTGTGCTAGCTTTCTAAAATTTAATTATGTATTTGAAAAACAATTTTAATTAAAAAATTGGAGTGTAATAAATAAATTGATTAGATTAAAGATACATTAGTCTCCAGCTATTAGAATTGACTTTTCATTATTGGTCATGCTGACTAAAACTGATGGAAGAATTGCCTTTCTTCCTTTGTCTGTCAGGAATGATAATCTTGTCTCTTTCTCTGTGGAAGGTGAAATAAATCAGTGGTGGGTTGTAAAATATTTTACTGCTTGTTTGTGCATATGCTTAACTTCTGTGCATGCACAGAAGCGTCCTGGATGGTTGGGCGGAGCCTCCCACCGCCAGCGCTACTGGTTCTAAGAACCGGTCCAAATCCGGAGCAACCCACCACTGAAACATGTGAAATTAAGATGTATTAAATTTTGAGCCTACATATAAATTTTATCCAATAGGATATAATTTCAATAGACATCTGTACATTACATTTTAGCACTCCTAAACCTGACTTCTTACTACTTCCCATTTTATTCAGTGTATGGCAACTTTTAATACAGAATGGTTGTTTCACTGCCTAAAACTGCTAATCTGTTTGGTTCATGCTCACGCATCATCCATAGTGCACCACAGGGAGCAAACTAGCTTGGGGTCAGGCATTGCATTGCACAAGGTCAGGCACTGGTTGGCTTTGTATTTCCGCAATTAACGCTGTTATTTTTCCTATCAAAGTGGTACCTATTTATTTATTTACATTGAGCATGCTTTCAAACTGCTAGGATGGCAGAAGCGGAGGCAAGTGACCCAGCCACACATGTGCTACGTCCTTCCCAATTGTCTTTAAACCACTAAACCACTGCACCTCCTACTTCCTGTTAATATTGAACTATAGAGTTGGTATATCCTCTTATAAAGTCTGAAATACAAAGGATGCCCATGAAAACCAGACAGTTTTCTCAGATACTAACTACCTTGACTGAAGATCATGCTGTTTCTCTTCAATAAGGGTTGACTTGCTTTATTTGAAAACATAACTTCCATGATACCTACATTCCAATTCAAAATGTTGTTTCATTGATTAGAAACAAAACATATTACTATAGCACAAATAGGAGAAATGGTTAAATGTTAGTGAATACTTCATTTTGTTCTGAAATCCTAAGGCCATGATTTTGTATTAATAAATTTAGAAAATACCTCCCTGACCAAGAGTATCTAAAATCTTTTCTAGTTTAAATATATTTATTCTGCCCAGGAGGAAATGAATTTGATTGAAGTGGCTGCATAAAAATTAATAAATAATAAATTTATGGGGCTTTATTCCCAGAAAAGCTTCAGTTATACTGAGCTATCTACTTGACATTTTTGCTTTGACTATTTCTGATCATGTTACATTGAACAGGAAAACACAGCACGCTTTAAAGGTCTTTTTGCTCCTGTAGATTGAATATATTAAGAATGAAAAAAAATGCTTGCAATTGTTAACAGTAAACAAATCTAAAAAGATTTTATGTTGACAAATATACACAAAAGTAACATTTTCAGGTCTGTATTCAGTTTAATGTGAAATGTACTGCTGTGTTGGTCTCCTTGTACAAAGATTATGTACTTTGTTGTCACCTGTTTGTTGACATATGGATTTTTACTTTTTTTTTTTTGATCCAGAGGTTCTTAAAGCTTAAGTTTTAAACAAGTTAATTAGAAAAAAATCCTTTTTTCCCCACTGAAATTGGAGGAAAATGTGAGGTATATGTTGACAAATTTGATCAGGAATGGTAATTTTAAATACAAATTTTTAACCACTATTCTGTGTTTCAAAGGGACGCTTGCAAAATTCAAAATAAAAGTATCTTGAAAGGACGAGTCTCAAAGTTTGGGGAAATGTATTTAGTTAGTGTTATGCTTGAAGGATCTGAAAATGGTAAATATGCTTCTTAGTAAAAAGTTCCTAGTATGTTAAAGTATTATTCTTTAAGGTCACATACAGATTTAAATAAATAAAATTGCTTCTCGCTGGCAAGAGTTATATACAGTGTAAAGAGTTAAGATGCCTGTTTCCAAAACTGACTTTGGTGATGTTTATTTTTTCAGATCATGAGATACTCTGCTTATTTATTCTATAGTATAATGTATTAAAACTTTATTTGTGACATGAGGAATTTTGCTTGAATTGATGGTCACAGATACAGAATTTGTCAAAAACAGTAAATTAGGTTAGTGTATATCAATATTTATGAAATATGAAATAATATGAAATTGGAATTTAAATAGGTTATTATTTATTACTTTTCGGTAGCTTCTGTTACTAAAAATAAATATGTGGATCTCTCTTTTCCTCACAACAACATTCATACGAATGCTTCATGAGAAATAGTGATGGGCCCAAAACCACCTTTCATAATTAAATGTGGAATGGAATCAGGATTTCCTGGTCAGATTTGTGAGTCAGAAGATTTTCCAGTCAAGCATGTTTGACAGTTTCAGAGTTGTATTGAAGTTTGGTTTTGTGGAAGTTGTTATAAACATTGAACAGGGATGTCATGCCCCCACATCATATAATTTATGGATGGTGAGGATTTATTAATGGATGCTGAGGTAAATATTTTAATTGGATTTATACTGTTTTTCATAGCAACATTTTCTTGGGTGTGTGTGTGTCTTTTTCTATACTCAGGACCTTCATTGCTATAATTTGGTAGTTCTAAAGTTACATGAAAACTATAATTCTCTGTAGATTATGTTAAATCCTATTAAGCATAATAGGGGATATCTAAGTAAACATAGGATTTTGTTGGAAATATTTTGCTTTTTGAAATGTACGGGTCTTTCTAATGGGAGACAATTTGCGCAAATAGCATAATTGATTTCTGCATAGTTATTTTGACTTTCTGGTTTTAAAAAAATTGTCATCTGTTTCAGGGGTCCTTGGAGGTATCGCAGAGTATGGATGATGACCCTCTACTTGATGCACCACTTCTTCCACGCCAAACGTTACATTCCAGGCTTCATCCAGAGTTCCATGCTATACCTACAGTCTTTGTTGCCAATGTTTTGTTGCTTTTGCATGTAAGTTGAAGAAAAAAAACCAAATGTGGAGTCCTGCAAAAGATCAGCTTAGCTTGCCTGAAAACCAGTGGTAAAGTGTGCCTATTTCACGTAGCTGACCAACAAATTAGGAATACCTACTTCTTTTTCTGCCACCTAAATTGCTCCTTCCCCAGCAGAAAGACATTTATCTCAATGCTTCCTTCTTTGTCCTTTAAAAGTGGGAGAGGCATCTACTATCCTTTAAGACAGTCTTGCCCCATCATTATTACAATGGTACCTCAGTATTCAAATGCTTCAAAACTTGTCGAATTTGGTACTCGGTGCTTTGTCATGTGAAAATGTTGTCCTGGTACTCATTGTTGCTTTGGTATTCAGCACACAGCAAAAGGAAGAGAGGAACTGCTGCAGAGGGTGGACAGGAAGTCAGCCATGCTGGGAAGGTCACTAGCATAGGAAAAAGGACAAAATTCTTTCCAGCCAAAACAAAGTGGGAAGTCACCTTGTTTGTTGGACATTCATATTTTTTAGTACTCGGCATGCCTCTCAGAACCAATTAATGTTCAGTACTGAGATACCAATGTATTTACTGTTACAGTTTTGTCAACTTTCAGTGTAGGAATCGTATCTCAGCTAAGAAAATTAAACACAAATTGGAGTGTGCAGAAGATTGCTATGTCTGGTGCCATAACTAATAAATCTTCCAGTAATGGAATCTAAATTGCCAGGTCTCCTTACTGACTATTAACAAAATGAAATAGAGCAATCAAAACAGTTTCTGTGTATGCCAAGCAGTATTGTGGATGTAATAAAAAAGAGGTATGCCTCAGTGTATGTGTTACGTATAGAGGGTGAGGGAAGGAAGAAAACATAACTCTAAAAGCTTGATAACAGAAGCAGTGACGTGTATTAAAACCAGATTAAGTAACTCTTTGCTTTACAAGTAAATTAACATAGCGACTACCTTCATTATGTTCGGGACAGATTGCAACAGAAGTGGAAAAAAATAATAAAGCAGAAACTCTTATTTCCCCTTCTCTGAATTAGTTCCTATTTTACTGAGGTGAAAGTTTCAATATTTCTAATATTTCAGCAAGACAGTTTTTGAATCCAAACCATAAGTTGCAAGTCACCTAAATAGACTTTTTTTGTGTTAAAATGGATGCATATTTGCAGGTTAAATCTATCAGTTGGATGTTAAGTATCACAAATTTCAGTCATCCCAAAGTTTTGTGATAACTATACGTGAATCTTGAGGTTTTATTGCTAGTTTATGTTGAATAATTTTTAACACATGTCTGTACACATCTACTGGCAGTAGTGTTGTCCTTGAGTACTGGAATGTTGACTGTAATAAAGAGCTTCTGACTCTCAAACTTTATAATTAATTTACTGCTTCATGTTAGAATCTTTATATAAGAACTTTGGCCATACCATTTGCCAGAAACAGGCTGATGGAAACTGGCCCCATGTGCATACCCAGCTTTTCTGAACTGAGAAAAAATAACTCTGTGTTTAAAGAAATACATAATCATAAGTTGGGGAGCCCCCATAATGCCTTTGTGCTATTTAAAGAGGGCATTGAACAACCTCAGGGACTCCTTTGAAGCAAGCCAAAGCTGAATCTTATGGACTTTTCTTACGACAGTTCAACTGGTTATAAAGTGCTCTAAATCTCTGCACAGCTATATCTTGGGTTCATATTTGCATTAGAATATTCTTTGCACAAAATTGGAAAGCTGAACGCCCCCCTGAGGAGAATATGATAATAAGAAAAAAATGGATTGTGCAGATATGACAAAATTGACATTAGAGTTATAAAACCGTGAAGAAAGAGAATATTATATAGTATGGGAAAAATTCTATAATTGGCTAGAAATGAGAAAGAACAAGTAAACCTTCAAAGGATTGTAAATAAAATTTATTGTACTGTAATAATAGGATGAAATTAGAGTTAAACAAAAAAATTTAGACCAATGTCACAGAAATGAAAAACATGAATATGAATATATGTTTGTTTGATTTTATGTTTTAAAACTTCAATAAAAAAAGAATATTCTAGCATGCTTCGAATTGGGTTATAGTGGTATTATTCCTGAAATGGGAAATACAAATATTCCCAGTTGAAACTCTACGATAATTCAGCTCACAACAAAAACAAAATAAAGACGCTTAATACGAATAGTTTGTATGAAACCTGACTGATAGAGTAATATTTCATGAGTGCATATAATTATTTAATATCTTTCTTTTTTAGGTTACTTTCGTTGTGTTGGCATTTGTGACAGGGGTGATTTGTTCTTATGCTGATTCAAGTGAAGACACCTGCCCTGAAAACTACACTTATCCTTTTAAAGTGCAGACTACTATAACGATTGCCAAGGTAATTCTCTGGATGCTTCATCTGTTCCTGGAACGATACATTCACTTTCATCACAGCAAAGCTAGAAGCAAAGGTTACCTTCGCATCTACCGAACCACAAGGCATCTTAAAAGGGTTCCCTTACTAATTCAGTCAACAGGTGAGCCACAACCTACTTGATTATTTTAATTAATTAATGCTTAATTTAATTCAATTAATGTTTTCTATCTAAATTCAGGTATTTCAGTATACAGTAATGATGTTACACATCTAGGGTGGAAATTTTTTTTGACTTTTATTTTTGTAGTGCTATATCTCATTCTGATAAGTTGAAACTTTTATTCTAGTAAGCTGAAACAAGTCACTTGTTACAGCTGTGATTAATAAAAAGTATAAAATCCTGCTCAGACTTTTAAAAATATGGTTTTATGTTTCATGCATTTAATACATTTTACACTGAATGGACACATTATATTTTCTACTGTGAAAAGTGATAATGTGCTGTCTTAATTGTACAGGCCAACTATGTGGAAAACAATTCCACAGATATGAGTATCATGTCTGCATTGAACCTCTTTGCGTGCATAGAAAATTTGCAGTAACACCGGTAGTCCCAATTCTTTAGAGATCAAAAATGTATCCAAGCCACTTTTTCTTTAGGACTGTTTCATCTGATACACAATAAATTTAAGATATTGTTTGAAACATCTGAAGTTTGTTTGAACAGCCCTGAAAAATGGGCTTTTGGTCTTGCTTTCAAGGATGAACGTTTATCAACTTTTAATATACTCTAGTATGGTGCCAAATAGTTTATATTATCTAGATTAAAAGTTTACTTGAAACTTTTATCTTGGGTCTTTTGGTTTAGATCCTGCCCACTACAGTAAGACAATAAGTCCACTCCTATCAGTTTTCTTATCTTAGTTTCATTGGCTTGTAGAAATACATGTAGCATGTAGCTGGAAAACGGAATGCACTCTGAACATAAAACAAATATTAAATTAGTATTAGATTAAAAGATGCAATTTTACCAAACTGGAGAGATTATTTCCTCTTATGGTAGTACCACTAATTTTCATTTTTAAATTTACGTTTCTAACTCAACCTATAATTATGTGTGTTACATTTCTATTCCTTGATTATCTAGTAATGAAACAAGACAAGAATGTAGTGGCTGCCAGTTTTCCCATGTTATATGATAATGTTGGGGATGACTTTGTGGGAGGATGACTAGCAGCCTGGGCAACATTTGATAAGAGGCAACTTAGTTTGCAGATGGGGGGAAAGGATGGGAAGCATTTCAGAAGGAATCAATAAGACAGAAGGGAAGGAATATTTTCAGTCTTGCAAAATTCTGTTCAATGGAATCTTGCAATAAAAATAATACGATGCTCCTGGTTGTGGTTCTTCTCTGGACTATCTTGAAGGGCTAATAATTGCCACTGAGCAGCTCTAAACTTAACTGGGTAGAATGAAAAACCTTTTTCCAGATATTTAAAATGTAAGTTAATAAGCACCATTTGAAAAGAAGTTTACTTGTTATATAATGAAAAATCGTTCATTTCTAAATTAAGCATCTGGCATTTCAATATATATATACATTTCGTAACAACCAAACTGCAGTTTGAACCAATCAACAATCTGCAGATTGATGCATATCTGTAGTCATGTTAGATGTGCACCACTGGAATGGAGCCACTAGATAGAGCTCTAGTGATAGAAAAATTGACAAGATGGCCGATAACTATTTAAACAGATGATACATTCTCTCGAACATCTAGTACTTGTGCTATGCTCCTATAGAAAAAATATATTGCCCTTTTACATAATGCTAATAATCATTTCACTTGTATGTCCTCCTGTGCTGTCTCATCCTTATGGGGTGGGTGTTCTTGGGAAGGATGTTAAGGTACAGCCAGAGTGTGGGTGGTGGTGGTTTCTCAGTACAGTCACCCCAAAATATAAAGGTCATCCCAGCAGCCCAGCTAAAACAAGCAGACACCTGTATAATAAGCAGAACCTGTACAGTTCTGTATGTATAAGGCAGAACTGATAAAAAGAAGATCCTGAAGGGCGATAATAACAACAAAACATTTCACATTACACAAAAAATACAATGGTAATGTGCTCTTACATTTGGATATGGAGAGCAAATGATTGTAGTCATTGTTAAAGTCATCGCATCCCTAAAAGGCCAAGATAAAAATAAATCATCCTAGAAAGAATTCAGCTATAGTTGCTGAAAGGTGACATTGCTTTGACAATCAATCTGTATATTAATTTGACATTTATACATGTTCATAACATTACTCCTAAAGCCCATTGAAAGCTGGTAGTGGGAGTGGTGTAAATCTAATCAAAATAAATAATATATATTATTCCAGTAAGTCTAGCCCACTGTTATAAAGATTCACCTAGGACCCTTACACAGTTATTCAGTGATGACTGAATTGTTCTGGAAGGCATAATGAAAGGGATAATTGAATTCAAGCCCTAGCCCTGCAGACAGTTAATTCATTTTCTGTTTGTTTCTATTTTGGGTCATTAGAGTGAGCTGTGTATGGATTTATTTTAATGGCATGTCGTGTCCTTTTACGGCAGCTCGTTTAGGGCAGCTTTTTAGGGCAGGCCATTCACCTTTGGTCCCCACCTGTCACTCAGCTCTCACCTGTGGCTCCTAGCAGCTGTAGCATGCACAGCGGCCACACC
>JANHGD010010138.1:13322-31664 GCA_027560375.1 Imantodes cenchoa
CTTTTATGTACACTGAGAGTATATGCACCAAAGACAAATTCCTTGTGTGTCCAATCACACTTGGCCAATAAAGAATTATATACGGTAGCTCTTTGAAATAGCTAAATACATACAGTGGTGCTTAGAAGCTTGTAGATTCAAATTCAATTCAAATCCTTTTGAATTTTCAATATTTCTGCATAAATATGATTTAAAACATGATCTTATCTCCACACAACTCCTAAAACTATATATAAATCAAAAACATTATACTTGTTAATTTGTTTTTTGAAGAAAATGATTCTCAACATTTAGGTCATATTTATGTAGAATTATTGAAAATTCAAAAGGGTTGACAAGAACCATGCTGGGTATTCTGGACCATTAATGCTTTACTACTGTATATAATAAGTCTATGCAGAGATCTAAATTCAAAAAGCAAAGTTCGATCCCCTTTTGCCCTTTGAATCCAGACCTCCACATAGCCATCGAATCTATGTTGTTCATCCTCACAGTTGTTTGTTCTTTTTTTTCCTTTCTACTACTACTCTTCAATGTTTTCTCTTATTGCTTCCTGGTCAGTGATACTGATTTTCACTGGCAATGTATATGACAGCACACAAATTGCTGTAAATATGTAATTACAGGATATTGGCTAGAAGACCTCCAAGGTTTCTTTCAACTCTATTATTCTATGTTCAATTAAGAATCAATGGCTTTGACAAAGTGAGGAAATGAGTGTCATGAATGCACATGATGTCGCTACACATCTATGTGCAATATAGCAATACATAAATGAAGCAGAGTTTTCCTCCCAGTGTCTGTTTCATCTTTTGTGCCCCGGAAATGCCCATGGTTCCATCTCTACTTCTATTCCTGAACATGGTTGTTAATCACCCTCATCTGATTTGCAATAATCTATTTCAGAAGAAAGTTATATTATTATTATTATATGGCACAATAAAATACTGTATTTACAGTTGTATTAACAAAATCACTAGCTTACCCATCTTTTATGATTCTGCTCCACTGGCCACCTTTAGGCACCTGTTAAATGACAATTGTTTCAGATGTGTGTTTTGGGGTAATCTGATCTGTGCTTTGATACCTGAATTCTAAGGCAGCTTGAGAACTAAATGCACCTAAAGCTTTTTACAGCTTGTAGACACACCTGTTTTGGTTATTCCTCTGATCAATCATGCAGCCCTCTTCCTACATAGCAGGTGGCCTAGTAAAGCAATTCTAGTAGAGATAGGAAGAGTTTTTCTGTTCTCACAGAGTTGTTGATTGAGTAGATGAGAATGAAGCATTGTGTTGATGTGGGAACAATAAATAAAGAAAAACAATCTTCTCCAGTATGTTCACTAACCCATTTTTGACTAAAGGCTAGGAATATTCAAGCATTAATTCTGAAAACATATTTGCAGAACCAAATATTGGATGTGAATAATTTTATACAGTTTTTTTCTAGCCAGATCCTCTCCATCCTTCCCACAATGTATGGGCATACATTACCTATCAACTCAGCAAGCACATCTGCTTTACTTCATACCATTTCAAAACAACATTTAATGCTCCTTTCAAAAAATAAAGGCAAATAAATAGGAGTCCAACCTTGGGGCTCTTTAAAATTATTTAGAGTAAGAATTGTACATAAGCCACATCTCCATATTTCCTAACAAAATATCCCATCGCACAAATAACCCAATTGACAAGGGTTTTCTCTGAGTTAACAAGTGAATAATTAGTCTGCTGTGAAGTATAAAAATAGCTGAAATGGTTGCATGATCTTTTCTTGTTAATTAATACCTGTCTCCATTTTTTTTTCCTCATTAAATTTCCTGGTAGATAATCATATATTATGTTTGTATTCACATGACAAATTACCTAGCAATCCCCTTGCTCAGCCAGTTCACGCATTTCTGCTCACCGATAACAAATAAGCCTTGTTTGGTTGTTTGTTTTCTTATTGGCACAAAGCAAGCTGGAAGATTTTGCCTACAGTTGCCATTTCCCATATTATTTTTTTGAGCAGAGGGGAAAGTTAGTGATGCCACTATTTTATCATAATCAGCTCCTGCTTCCTTTTTATTTGATGGGGAAGAAAACTAATGAAATGCCAAAACGGGTCCTGTTCTGTTGGGTGTCAAACTTACAGCGTCATGTTGCCATCACGTAATGTATCGCAACTTTTTTCCCCTTCGCGGAGCTGGGATGGGCGTGACCTATGCGTGGCACATCCAACCTGTGGGCCACCAGTTTGACACCCCTGTTCTAGAGTCATCCAAAAGATGTGTTTCCCATTCACCCAAAATCATCATCATTTTAGCCATTGTCTATTCACTTCAGGATGAAGGCCTGTTATACATGTTCCCAACCAATATGGTCCTGAGCTTTCTTTTGCCAGTTGGGCCCGCAATACTTGTTGATGTCATTGATCCATCTTGTTTTAGGTGTCTTTCATGGACACTTCATACCAAGTGGGATCCATTCTGTGACTGCCTTGATCCATTCTATGTCTGACATCCATTTTTACTATGTGACCAGCCCATTTCCATTTCAATTATTTTACTCTCTTGATGATATTGTATACTTTTGTTTGTTCTTGAATCCGTGTGCAGGTCTTTCTATCTTGTCTTTAATGCCAAGCATGCATGTTTTCATGGCTCTCTGCGCCACTTGTATCTTTTGTATCCATTCTGATGTTAGTGTCCATGTTTCACTGGCATATGTTAGAGCAGGTAGCACACATTGATTGAAAACCTATATCTTCAGGCATGCGTAGGGGGAGGTTGTTTTTGAAATTTATGCTTAGCTTGCTGAATGCATGCCAACCACTTTTAACACACTGTTCAATTTCCTTTATTCCTTCCATTAAGATCCATTGGCCAAGGTATATATGTAGTGGTCTACAACGTCTAGTTCTTCTCCAGATATAATTTGTGTGCGTGTGTGTGAATATATTAAACATAACCTGGCTCTTTTTCAGGATATTTAGTTGACTGAGTAAAAATTATCCCAGTTTTCCAGTAGTTATAACATATCAATACCTTTTCCTTATAAACATGCCATGAAAAACAGGATCATAATTGCATTATATAAAGAAAAAATAACCACACAATTGTAGAGTTCCTTTTTGTTTGGCCATAAGATGGCATGTTTTGACTTAAGCCAACTATTCTTAGCCCATGGAGGTTGGGGGAGTTTTTTGTTGGTTTTTTTTTTTTTAGTTTTTTAGAGAAAAGCCGAAAGAACAAACCTTCCTATTCTCTTGCTTGTATTGGGGTATCTTCTAGAATTGCTAAATTGTTTGCATTTGATTAGAGCTTTAAACATCTTGAAATAAAGCTTTCTGATGAACTGTTTCTATCCATGTGAATATATAGCTTGTTGTGATTCTTTCTTCATAACTAATTAACCTTTAGAGGCACATTTAATGAAATATATGCAGATATTTTTGTCTGGAAGCAGAATATTTATTTATGCTACAAGAGTTCAAAATTCCTTTTAAATCAACTTTGGATTTTGTCATTTTATTTAACTTGCTCTGAGGCGCCTAGAGTTCCTAGGTAGTTGGGCAGCATAGAAATTGAATGAATAAATAAATAAATAATAAACAAACAAACAACTTTATTGTTTGGGCTCTCTCATTTTCTCTGGGTCTGAATAATAAAACAACTCATTTTCCCCCCTTATGCTTCTTGTTTTATATTTAAATGCTTTGAACAGTTCTATTTGGTAGAGGAAGCAATAGATTTTTTTTCTATAAATGAAGTTTGTTTTTAATTGAATACAGTTTGATGGTAGCGGAATACATTTGCTCTTTTCTTTGTTTTCAAAGTGAAGGTAAGCAACTTCAACCGAGCAAAGCCAAGACCTGATATAATAGAAGAAGAGAAGGTGTATTCTTATCCTAATCAAGTTACCTCAGAAGTTGGCTTCAGGTACCTGTATAAAATTTGCTGAACTTTGATAAATCCTTAGCACTGACTCCTGTGTTTTTTAAGCCCTGATAGTTTGATACATTAATCTCATGATTCATTATTGTAGAACAGGGGTGTCAAACTCTCGTTGTCACCATGGCGTCACGTGACATATCAGGACTTTTCCCCACCCCCCTTCACTAAACAGGCCTGGGCATGGCCAGCACATGACGGATCTGGCCAGTGGGCTGGGAGTTTGACAGCCTTGTTCTAGAGCAAGGGTGGGGAACTATGGCCCTTTTATGACCTGTGGACTTCAACTTCCAGAATTCCTGAGCGAGCATGACTCTGGGAAGAACAACCCTTTTGAAATGA
The DNA here is from genome assembly GCA_027560375.1 of Imantodes cenchoa. Taxonomy (NCBI): domain Eukaryota; kingdom Metazoa; phylum Chordata; class Lepidosauria; order Squamata; family Dipsadidae; genus Imantodes; species Imantodes cenchoa. Next base: position 17,600 of record JANHGD010010138.1, read on the forward strand.
GTTAAAATAGCAAAAGACAATGTAGTTAGGATGGTGGTATGATTTAAATTATTTTATATTTTTGCTTTTCAGAGAAATCTCAAGTTTGGAAGAAGTAGTTGAAAAACAAGGTGATGTGATTGAATACCTTCAGCGGCACAATGCCCTGCTTAGCAAGAGACTATTGGCATTAATGTCCGATCAGAACAGAAGCTAGTGGTATTCAAGACAGTAATGCAGAAGAAAAACATCTCCAGTATGGATTTATTATTTGAAATGCAAATTGTGCCGAAAAACTCCAGTCCAGGTGTTGAATAGCAGTTGGATCACTTCTGGATCACTGGAAAAGCTTCTTTTTTTAAAGGATAGATATTTTTAAATGGTTGTCTCCACTAAATTTTTTTGCAGTGCAGGAAGCAGACCTTAAACAGGGGAAATTTCTCTTTCTATGTCAGTTGCAGATTGTTCTTCCAAAGTGCCAAAGATTTCTATGGTAGTTCAGGATTCAGTTCTTTTCAGAAATACAACAAGGACAACATCTTCATTTAAGTGTCATTTTTCCTTACATCTGTGTTATCAGTTAAACTATTGGATACATTTATAAAAGAATATATTAGTATTAGGCTATTAGTATCTCTGCTTCCTCAGAGATGAATAAAATTATTATAGTAATAGTGAAAAATCATCTAAAAAACTGTTTAATACCTTTAAAACAACAACAACTGGGCAGCATCACTGAGATTTCATTTCTGCAGGTATAGTTACAACAGAATAGAATCCTAAATGCAAAGAAATATCCGAAAGAGGAAAATGAAGATATCATACATAAACTGGAAAGACCATGTGGGTATAACATGGGAAATATAAATTGAGCCTTTTAAAATCATGGATATCAAAATAAAGCTAATATTGCCTTTCTGCCTTGTTTATGTGTATGGCCCAGCATCTTACAATCAACTGAACAAGAATGGGAAAGTGTGTGAAAATATTTTTTAAATGTGTGGGAATATTAACAAGCTGCATGTAAGTCTTTATCTCTATCCTAGAGATTTATGGTATAGTATTGTTTATAATGTGAAGAAACGTTAGTTTCTGGCTTTTATGTTCTTCTTAAAACCTACTTCTTTATTTTGAAAAGCTACTTTAATTCCTGCATATGGGATTAAAATCCACCTCCTCTGCCCTTTAAGCCTGTCATAATTGTTGAAAATACTCAGGCCTACTATATTTCACGATTTCTCCCCCTGAAAGCTGTTGCACAAAATACCTAGATAAAAGTGTGTGGATCCTATTGAATTCAGTGAAAATTAGTTGCTGGGATCTGCTTGACTAAAGTTTTTAATTTCCTTTTTCTCTGTTAACAATTAATTGCCTGCTCTGCCTTTTTGCTGCCAATGAGGAGTATTTTTTCTGTATTCTGTAATCAGAAAGGCATTCTTTTCCACAAATCGGATCATTCTGTGATTTTGTCTGGGGAAGAACAAAAGAATACCAACCATCCTGCTATAAATTACACAAACTAATTAATTGTCCAGTGCTTACTGAAATATATGTATGCATGTATATTGCACAAAATAACTTAATATTGCAACTGACTGCTTCTAACACTAATTCCTTCATGTGTTTTAGGCTGTGGTTTAAGCACAGGTAAGATTTTATATAGAAGATGAGCTTTCCTTTTAAAGGTTACTTAGATTTCATCACAGTTTGTATGTAATTTGTTCTACCTTTTGTATTAAATGTGATAAATGAATAAATGCAATAAATCCTAATCTATTGCAATCTGTACCTAAAAATTCTTCAAATCGTGTGTTAATATGCCTGTGAAAAAAATATGTCTTTATCAGTTCTAATTGCCTACTTAAGAACTCATCTTGTTATCAAATGTGATTGGTAGCAGGAAAGTGCTACCTCTAAAGTTCCTTCCAACTCAGATATTCTTTTTTTTTAAACAGTTTATTTATGCATTTTCATTTAACATACACAAGTGCTTTATGTACAGAGTATTGTCTGGGTCAATTTGCTTACATAATAATACTTTTTCAGCTCCTAATTTCTACCTCTTATTATTATCCAACCATTTATAAAATTCTGATATTCTATGCTTCTATTAATGTCAACAGGAATGTAAAAACAATTGTAGTATAGAATATTAGGTATCAATATAAACACTCGTGCATTAATTTAAGCCAATAATTAGTTAAATTGCATAGAAACACTTGCTATTATTTTTGTTATGGCTCTTTCAGTTGCAGCTGACACTGGGTTTGAACATTTAGAGTAGTGTTTGTTTTTTTAAAAAAAACTTGGCAACTTTAAGTTGTGTGGACTTCAACATCTAGAATTCCTTAGCCATTCCCCTTAAAAAGTTCCCAAGTTTGAAAAGCTACTGAGGTAGAGTATAGTAAGCAATCTGTCATTCCAGCTGCACAACAGTGCTTTTCATCTATTGTTGTTTTCAACCAAACGTGCTAAAGTTGCATGAAGTTGTGGAGCATCTGGTAAATGCCAAAGATTGTAACCTTTGTTTTGTTTACCAGTCATAAAGCTTCCATCCTTCCAATTCAGCTATAATTATTTTATTTTCACAGTATCCATCCTTTGGTTAAGATACGTTTCCCATTTAAATTCCTTTGTAGTTTGGACGATTTTCTAATTTGTGCAGTGTCTATGAACTGAGTCACAGATCAATGCTTTTAATACCCTCCCTGTTTCAAGTGCACTTCAAATTGCCTCTCCTCCACCTCAAGTTCATATTTTATCAAAGAGTTCATATGTTTACTGGATCAGGGCACCTAGTAAATTCCACTTTTGGATAAGGGTCTTAAGTGCATTACAAAATACCTTTAAATTCATTTAAAAGACTGGCTGTTTCAGACTGAGTCCCCAGACATGCATTGAACTATAATCTCCCAGAATTACCAAATTCCCAGCGAGAGGAATGCTGCTCTAATAAAATAAAAATGCTCAAGCCATATAAGAAAGAAGCCTCTTTCTTAAGAATTTTTCCTTTGTATTTGCTTCCTTTATATCTGCTGATCTGTTCACCCATTAGCAGAATAATACTCCGATAACTTCCTTCCTTCTAAACCAGGGTTTCTCAACCTTGGCTGTTTGAAGATGTGTTCCCCAGCAATGCTGGCTGGGGAATTCTGCGAGTTGAAGTCCACACATCTTCAAACGGCCAAGGTTGAGAAACATTATTCTAAACTGTCCTGATCACAAAGCTTGGAGCAGACTATTCAGTATGCAGAGGTCCAGGGAGCCACCACCACTCTGGCATTTGGGTAGATCAGTGGCTTATGTTATGAAGCTAACAATATATTGAAAAAGCACATCTCAATTTTATCTATTTTATAAAAGAATAAATTATTTGAATCAGAAATAATGTCTTACAGTGTTTACCATGTTGTTGATCGTCAGTAATTCAGTTGTTCTAATTATTCATGATCTATTGGTCTACAATTCCTCAGGACTGTCAGTGACTGCTTTTTTAAAGTTCTCAACTCAAGCTCATGATACCACCGATCGTATCTAACCATCTTGTCTCCTACTGCTCTCTTACTAAGATTAGGACAAGCTTCATTCCTCCTGACCACATCGATTCTTCTATGCATTTCATTTGACAACAATGTTTCTAGTTTCCCAATCTCGTCTTAAGACTCAGGCTCTTGTGATTTTATTTTAGGGTTCCGTCAAGTCCTGTTACATACTGTTACTTGTCATGACTCTCACCAAAGCATGTATTGATAAAGAGGCACTGCATGCATGAGTTTTGTGCATCAGTGAGAGGCTTATAGCAGGAATTATCTCAAAAATAAAACACACTGCATAGCCTCCATTTGATTTTCCATTCCTCTATGGCACGGCTGTCAAACTCTTTCATTTAGGGCCGAATCAGTGTTGTGTTTGACCTTGGGGGCCAGGGTGAGCATGGCCAGCTTATGTGTGGGGCTTCTGTGGTGGCCCGAGTGCTCTGCCAGCGAAAATGGTCTCCCGAGCTCCATTTTCAGCCGCGACGGCCTCCTGCCACCCTCTGCCAGTGAAAACGGAGCTGGGGGGGTTGGTGGGGTGACACCATTGTTGCCTCTAAGCTGTGCGGCCGCGCAGGTAAGAAGGGAACGGCGCAGCAGCAGTTTCCAACTGCCGCGCACCGTTTTCTAATTGCAGATGCTGTGCGACTGCGCACATGATTAGGGAACGGCGCGCAGCACTTTCGAATTGCCGCGCACCGTTTTTGGAACTTACAGGGATCGTTGCATGACACCACTGCCCTATGGATATCTCAATTATAGGATTGGGAAGCCTCCCATTTTCCTATAGTCACAATTCAGTCTGTATAAAGGAGAGTATCCTATCCATTAAGTTCTATACAGACAGTTTTATATAGAGAAGTGTGTCTACAAATGTTGAATGCATAATACAACCTAAGCAATTATTCAGTTTCTGGAATAGGCACACATATCTTAAGAACTGCCTGTTCTAGATGCTGGATGATGAAGCAAAGGTTGATCCTTTTCTGATAACTTCCCACCAGTAACCTGGGATTCCTTACAGTATTCTTATATTGATTGAAAATTTTCAGTATTTGATAAATGAAAATGGAAAATAAAACTAACGGTGGACTTTAAAAAAAAATCGAAGTAAAAATGTTTTTAAAACACTACAAAATTATTCCCAGTCAACACCATCTGTATCCATGATGGTTAAAAAATTCCACTTAAAAAGAATTCCTTATGTACAGTTTTTATAATAATAAAATATTGTCTGTACATGGACTCGTTGAAAGGACAAACAAAACAGGATTCTTATGTTGGTGACTCAGTAGCATAAGTACTTAAATAGTTAACAAACGAGTTGATATGTGGAGAAAAAGCATCAGTGTAATTCATAATATAACTCAAGTATTTGTCTGGAAAATTAAAATGGAAACATTTAGAAAAACATTACAAAAACTAAAGGTGATCAAGAAAATCTTCAAAATGTGTTGGAGCAACCTAGTTGCTTTAAAAGTTCATGAAATTTCTCAAAAAAGGGCAAGCTACTAAAATTTAAACAACAAAATAATTTTCGAATTGGGTAAGACAAAAGAAGAAAAAGTGTGTTTTTTAAACCCTGAAAAATACTTTCTGCGTACTCTGACACTCTACCTTAAAGATCATATCGAATGCATGATCTGAATATCAACAAAGACATTTTTTCTTGCAAATACCAGATAAAGAGATCTTACTGTCTTACGTATTTGTACTATGAAATGTAAATAAACGAAAAAAGAATATTTTCAGGTAGCCACAAGTATATTTATAGTTCCTTTTAAAAAAGAAGACAAGTAAAACTGAAAGTATAAGGTTTGATGTATATTTTTCCATAGTGTTTTTATGAATTTTCAGATTTATGTTAACTGAATCAACTTCCCATAAACATTTTAATGCTGGAAACAATATGAAATGTACATGAAAAGAAACATCAGAATCAACACTTTTTTTTCATCGTGATGGGTAATTAAAGGCAAAAGCAATCTGGTTGGATAATACTATCAACAACTTAATCCTGAGATAACCGTTTCCCACAGTGACTGTCCTTTTATGTTGACTGGTTAAAGTGTCTCTGATGCATAACGATGTATTTGGAGGCAGAACTGGGCTACAAATTGTTCCGCTGTCCCAGTGTGTAAATATTATACAATGGGAAATTCTTAATCAGTATGCAAATGGGAGCAAATATCAATTGCTTTTTCCAATAGGTAAAGTTTTCCTTCCCACATCTGGCTATTTGGACTGCGGTTGGCACTAAACTACAATGTACACAGTCCCTTTGACCCCAGGTTTTTTTTTTCCAAACACTTGAACATTGGTTGATTTACAGAGGTCACTGCACTAGATTGGAATCAGGCTAGATGAGGTATACTTTAAAAAAAAGAAGGGTCTTGAACATTAAATATGTTTAAAGTTTTTGGCTGAACCTGAAGATATTTTTCAGTGAGTCCACTCCATCTTTTGCTGGGGGGAATTCAGGCTTTCCTTCCTCCGTTCCCCCCCAAGCCCCCCTCCTCCCCCCCTCCAATATATTTACTGCCTCAGTCTGGAAGCAGACATTAAGCCAGGAACACAGTTCAAATATGGAATACAGCAATTCTATACAATTCATAATGATTAATTGTATTTAATAGAAAGGGTCTAAAATTACTCATGCTTCAATACAAAATCAATTGGAAAAGCCAGATGTTTACAAGACTTCAGAAATCCATGAGAAGAATGGAAAGCATCCTCAACTGGGGAGGGGGGCTGTTCCAAAAGAGGGGAGCCCCTATAGCAGCGGTTCTCAACCTGTGGGTCGTAACTTCTTTGGGGGTCGAATGACACTTTCACTGGGGTCACCTAAAACCATTGGGAAAAACATATTTCTGATGGTCTTAGGAACTGAGACACCGTTCCTCTGTCCGTCTCCAGGCGGGTCCACCCACATGCAAATAGACTACTGCAAAAAAAATATCTGTATATCATGGGAACTTCTGAGCATGCGCATGCATCGCCATCTTGTTTTTGGCTTTTTTTTTGGCATTTTTTTATTAGCAATAGCACTTAGACTTATACCGCTTCATAGTGCTTTACAGCCCTCTCTAAGCTGTTTACAGAGTCAGCATATTGCCCCCAACAATCTGGGTCTTCATTTTACCCACCTTGGAAGGATGGAAGGTTGAGTCAACCTTGAACCTGGGAAGATTTGAACTGTAGTGCAAGCAGCCAGCAGCAGTAGCCTGCAGTACTGCAGTACTGCACTCTAACCACTGCACCTCCGTGGCTCATTAGTAACAGAACCAGAAGAACTAGAGTGTCAAAGGACAGTCGTCATAAATTTAGTCCGTGACTGGGTATTGCATTCCTCTGCAGTCACTAGTATATTGAATTCTCAAGCATGGCTCAGCCTTTAGAGAACACAACATTTGCAAGCCATAAGTGAGAGAACTGAACAGAAAATAGAGTTAGTTGATCGGCACACTGAAGGGTAGAATGAATATTTATGTGAATGCCTTTCCAGATTCCCATATGCCCCAAGTCCTGCTTTTCAATCAACTACAGCCAAAGGTCTTTATAAGATCTCATAGAATATATGTCTCTTTATCTCTCTGTCCCTTCCACTTAAGTTATGAAGCTGTGTGTGTCACATCCAATTTAATCCTAGCTAACAATGTTCATGTTTACTCTAGAAAGAGGCCACAGAAGAGCAACGAAGATGATTAGGAGACTGGAGGCTAAAACATATGAAGAACGGTTACAGGAACTGAGCATGGCTAGTCAACAGAAGGATGAGGGGTGCAGTGTTCCAATATTTGAGGGGCTGTCACAGAAAAAGAGGGGGGTCAACCTATTTCCCAAAGCACCCAAAGGCCAGACAACGGATGGAAACTGATCAAGGAGAGATTCAATCTAGAAATAAAGAGCAATTTTCTGGCAGTGAGAAAAATCAACCATGGAACAGCTTGCCTTCAGAAGTTGTGGGTGCTTTATCACCGGAAGCTTTCAAGAAGAGACTGGACAGCCATCTGTCAGAAATGGTATAGGGTCTCCTGCTTGAGCAGGGGGTTGGACTAGATGACCCTACAAGGTCCCTTCCAACTATTCTATCCTATCCTATCCTATCCTATCCTATCCTATTCTACCTGAGTATTCCCATATCTTGACCAAATAGCTGTAGGGAACTTCCGTCAAGTTGGAAATGGATGGAAACTCTTTTTCTCTTCTGGCTTTTATGTTAATCCTGTCCTGGAGCACAGAATGTTGCTCAGAATCATAAGGAAAGGATGCATAGGGATATGGGTGACTTGCACAACAAGGAAGGAGAAAGGAAAAAAAAATTGAATCAAGGGATCGCATCCTCTCCACTTTGCAGTGCTAAATCTGCAGTGCATTGGAATATGCTAATACGACCCTAAGTACAACAGTATCCATTCTGAAATACATTCAAAACTGAAATAGGAAAATAAAGCATCAGTTTAGGACTAGAATTTCTGTCCAGATTAGTTTGAGGAAAAACTGAATGAGAGTAGATTTTTGTAACACCTCCTATCCAGGCCTTCAGTACTGTAGAAGAGATTTGTAATTTGGTGTTGAATTGTGGAGTCCTTGTTGCTCCCTGAGCTTGGTTGTTTTCTTGCAGACATTTCATTACCCAATTATGTAATATCATCAGCGTCAGTGGCAATGAAATGTCAGCAAGAATACAGCCAAGCTCAGAAGCACCAAGGACTATGCAGTTCAACATTGTTTTGTGTCCAGGGAATGCATTTTTCCTACTACAATCCGCTGCAATAAACAACACCGTTTCACTTATAGAAAATTCTTACTTCTCATTGATAAGATACCAAACTTCCTCCAAATAAATTCATCTAAGGCAAGATAAAACCTCCCACACCTCTTTCACTCTGATTCAAGCTACTAGTCATACATTACAACCTGGAATATGAATGAGTACATATTTTTCATGGTGGGCAGATTCAGGAGGCCGATCATTCCTTTAAAATGTTCCTGATAAATGGCAAAAGATACAGAATAGACTAGAGTGATGGTGCGGAAGTATGATTTCTTCCTTATCAAATCTCTTAAGAAATGGTCTTGTTGTTTTTTCTCTTTTTAAAAGTTGCCTGCTACAGTATACATCTTTCTTTACTCAAGTGCCTTTGTGCTCTGTCTACCCAACCCTGGAGGCAAACAGTGGAAAAGGATATCTAGGAATGTTCAATCTATTGACCAGGAATTGCCAGATAGGCTACAATTCTGGTGATCTGTCAGTAGTTCCAGTGCTTCACTATGCAATATGAGATATTGGAAACAACTTTTCATAGAAAATATATCTTCTGGACAGCATCAGAATATCTGCAGGTACAGCACATACTTTGTAAGCAGAAGACCCATATTCAATCTAGAGCAGGGGTGTCAAACTGGCGGCCCACGGGCCGGATGTGTCACACGCAGGCCATGCCCACGCCTATCCGCAAAGGGGGGGAAATGTCACAAAACTCACGTGATGGCAACATGATGTGGCAAGTTTGACACCCGTGACACCGAGCATCTTTATACAAGATTGAGACACCTACTAAGGAATTCTCAACCTAGGCAACTTTATGGCATGGGGACTTCAACTCCCAGAATTACCCATTCTGGGAGTTGAAGTCCACACATCTTAAAACTGCCTTAGATTGGGAAATCCTGCACTATATGAATGCTTCAACTGTTGCTGCCAGATTGCATCAGTATCACCTGGACAAATAGTTTGGCTTGCTATAAGGCAGAGAGCTTCTTGTGCCCTTCAGCCAACTGGAGAATAGAAAGCTCATTATTCCCATCAGGATGATGAGATTGACTATGAATGTCCTTGAAAGGAAAGAAAGGAAAGGGGGAAAAAAAACCCTCTTCACCTCTCCCATTTTAAGAAACAGGTTGATGTTATATGTTTGTCCCCTGTACAATAATTCACTCTCTGCCGTAAATAGGGTTTAAGCATGAATGCATAATGCATTTTTACTAAAATGCATATCATCTTTTTTCCTACCTTCAGATAAATCAAGGTTAACACCCCCCAAAATATCTTCTATTCAAGCTATCTTGGAAGTGTAAAAAATGTCCACACTAGCCTTTTTCCCTATTCCCTTGAAAACAGAGTTGCCAAATTTAAGGATATGGCTTGTGGCTAAGATTCAGCTTTCAAGAGAAAATTCAACAGAAGGCAGACTAAGAGTGTTCTTCATCTTCTAGGAAATTATACAGCATAGGATGCACAGAGCATATTTTTCTTAGTCAAGTTCTGTGATCTTAAATAAATACAGGTAGCCCTCTACTTACAACAGTTCATTTAGTGACTCTTTGAAGTTACAACAGCACTAAACAAAGTGACTCATGACCATTTTTCATACTTACAACCATTGCGGCATCCCCATGGTCATGTGATCAAAATTCAGATGCTTGGCAGCTGACTTATATTTATGATAGTTGCAGTGTCCCGGGCTCATGTGATCGCCGTTTGCGACCTTCTGATAAGCAAACTCAATGGGGAAGCCAGATTCACTTAACAACCAAGTTACTAATTTAACAACGGCAGTGATTCACGTAACAACATGTGGCAAGAAAGGTCGTAAAATGGAGCAAAATGCACTTAACAACTGTGTCGCTTAATGTTGTGGCTGCCGAATCAGAGGAGGAGGAGGAGGCATGGGAGTCAGGGTCAACCTGAGAGCTCCGAGGATGAAGAGGGAGAGAGAGTGGCAGAGCCTGGGCCATCTGTCAGCCCTCAAATGGAGAGTTAAGAGTCCACAGGTCTGGAGGTGGCTGATGAGGAAGAGGAGGAACAGCTGGATCCAGTGCTTAATGCATGGTTGTGCAGAAGGCAAAGGAGAGGAGAGCAGTGGAAATCCGTGGGCTGATCCTTGGCAAGGAAGAGCCACCACTACTAGTGAATAAAATAAAAGGCAGGGGGAGGAGATGAATAAATGTGGCAGACAACTATTCATCTTCCGGATGGACGGTCTTGTCAGCCTGCGGTGAGAGAGAAACTTTTTGCCGGGGCTGCTGGCATTCCTAATAAAGGAATCTTTGTGTTAACTTCAGGGGGTTTGTCATGTTTTGGGAGCTGGATCAGAAAACTTAGCAACAAAAAGTTAGGGCTCAGTTGTAGTTGTAAATCGAGGACTACTTGTAAAAACATAGTCATTTGCCACCAGGAGACAGTGTACGGATTCTCTCTCTTGTCTTAATGGACACTCTTCTTCATACGTGCTTCCAGTTGTACTAACCTTTCTTCAAACCAGACCTAGGAATGAGATTACATTTGGGGAAGATTTTCCCTGCTCAGAAGAGTCTTAAAATTGGAAGCCCTCTATTAGTTTTCAATATCCTTCTTTTGAAAAACTCGTCCCATCTTTATTTGTGACCCCCTACACCCAATTCAGTGTATCGTGATTCCTTAAAGAATTTGAGGTTACCGCTAAATATTGTTTGCACATAAGATTTGGACCATAAAAGTTACCCTCAGGACAGATGTTTCATTTCTCTGTGCAGGAAAGAAAAAGAGTCAGAGGAAAAAGTCATTGATTCAACAGAAATAGCTAACTCTGAGATTGTCTTCAGCCTTAAATAAAATTGAGGCATGTCGGTGCAGCCACTCATGAGTGCAAAGAACATTTCTGATCTCCAGTGTGAAAAGAAGCTCAGAGCATTCGTTGAGTTATTTCGCAAAGATGTGAAAGATTGTTAAAACAAACTTTTACTAAAAAGAGATTTAAGAAGCTGTCTCTGAGTCTTGTGTCTATATTGCATATAGTAACTTGATGGTACTATATTGGTTTGGAACAGTGGTGGGTTGCTGCCGATTCAAACTGGTTCACTCGAATTGGTGGCGGAAATTTGCCCCCGCTTGCTGAACCTGCAGTGATGGCCGGCTGGCCATACCCCCGAACTGGTCCTGCGGTCTCTGCTCCTCGAAAGCAGCTGTCAAAGGCTTCTGCATATGCGCAGAGGGTAATTTCCCCGACGTGATGTAAAATGTGCACTTCTGACACGATGCAAACTGGTAGGGATGGTTAGTGGAACCTACCCCTGGTTTGGAAGCTGAAACACTCTCTGTTTTATCTATATATTAAGGACTATCTTACAAAAGTCTGAATTGTATTTTTGGATCTTCCACTGATTCTTCAGTCTTGAAATGATTATTTTCGCGCAAGATTTCGGTTTGGGCGAGCGTTGTCTCGTGAGATTTCGGCTTCTGCGCATGCGCAGAAACCAAAAAAACAAAAAAAACATGGCAACTGCAACGGCCTGGTGGCAACGGAGCCGTTGCCCAATTTTGCGGGCGCTACCAGAGCGCAGCGTGGGCCGCACCGGTAGCAACCCACCACTGCTGCTGTAGGATATAAAAGGTTCTAAAAACATCTCATTTACTTTGTGGAAAAGCAGCACAATGGAGCGAAGGAGATAATTTAAGAGAGTGTAAAAGAATGTACACTTGGGCAAATATTCTAATCCCACATTTTGCTGCCAGGAAGAAATAATAGAACACCCCTTTCTGAGAAACTGACCAATTACATCATAAGAGTACTTCAGCTCTGGTAATTAAAACAGAGGCCTTGCAATCAGGTCACCAGGCAGCAGAGCAGGTTATGTGGCTGAAACACCTCTCTTCTTCAATACCTCATTACTTTGCCTGCTTCACAACATTCACTGCTTCAGGCATCCATTTCGTGTTGGTTATCAGTAAAAGCAGATCTGAGGCGTTTAGGGACCCATTAGGAATTATTTACTCCTGACTGTGTTTCAGCTGTGAAAAGGCAAATCCTGTGTTACGTTTTATTTGGAAAGTTATTAAAGATATTTATTTATTTATTTATTTATTTATTTATTTATTTATTTATTTATTTATTTATTTATTTATTTTGTCAAGCACATACAAGATAGAAAATATTGATATAAGCATAAACATTGGCAAAGTAGATATATGCAAAATAATAGTAATAAAAATAAAGATAATAATAATAAAAAGCAAAGTAGATACATGTAACATAATAAGAAAAAGAAAATAGGTCAGTAGGACAGGGACGGTAGGCACAGTAGTGCGCTTATGCACACCCCTTACAAACCTCTTAAGAAAGGGTTTCTACAAGTTAAAACAGCATCCAAAACTTCATTATTTGTTTCCTTGCTTTGGGTGTACTACTGACTTCAGATGCACCGCACAAACTTTGAAGAACATCCCTGGGCCTGTTTTATTTCCATCACCATTACCCAAGGCCTCAATCTCACACAAAACCCCCAGAAAACAACCAAGACATCTCATAAGAACCCAGCTAAAATGTTTAATTATAAGCTCAATGTTTTTCTGCTCAAAAACGGCCTTCTCTGAGAGATAAACTCAGTCTGTGCTGCATTAAAGAATCACAAGGACTGTTTTCAGAGATTTCTACAGCCCCTGAAGAAGGCCATTGCTCGGAAGAAATGTATTGGGCTTCTAATGAAATATTTTATTAGCTTCCTGGGGTTTTGCTCAAGAGAAAAGCTGGTACGAGAATGAACTGAAGCTGCCAGACAGGAGCAGCTCTGAAGTGCCACCTTCAGGAATTCCCAAGGGGAAAACTATATGCTTTGCCTTAGAGAAGATAAGCTGGTGATCTGCAACTCTCACCACTATTCCAGAAAAATACCCTTTTGCCAAGGATATGGCACTTAATTTCATCACTGCCTTTGCTTCACACCCGCTGCTCTCTGAAGGCTCCATGAACCTGTTCCTGCAGGCCTTCCAAATTTGTTTTCTAGCAGCTGTTCCTGCCTCCATTTTAAATTGGTTATACCCTCTGGCTGAGGCCACAAGAGATGTTGAGCCATTATGTTATGGAACAACCTTCCCAGAGATACTGCATTAGCTCTGACAATACTCTCTTTTCAGAAGCAAGTTAAAATGGAGTTCTTCCGGACGGCCTTCCGGACAATTGAGAAAATGTCATTGGAGGGGTTCTACTGCTGCCTCCATATTATTGGTTTTTCATGTTTGGCTTCTGTCGTACTGTTATATTGTAGTAGTTTCATCGTTGGGTTTTTAATTATTTTTGAATGCCATCCAGAGCCCCGCAATTGTGTGGGTTTAGAAAGCTAATAAATACATCTTCATGTGCAACAACAAGAGTTGTTGAGGAAGTAGTAGAGAGGAGGAGAGAAAGTAGAAGGTATGTAGAAGAAGAGAGAGAGATTAGAAAGAAGAAAGAGGACAGGAGAAGAAGAGGGAGGAGAGGAGAGAAGTTGAGGTGGAGAGAGAGAAAGGTGGAGGAAGGGAATGTAGGATAGAGGGAGAGAAGGAGAAAGAAGGTAGGAACGGAGAGGAAAGAGGGAAGGGAGTGATAAGAATGGGACTAGGAAAACAGACAGATAGCCCAGAAATGATAAAAGTAAGATTATTGTATTTGTTTATTCTATGTTGGTAAGCAATATAAAATCTATGGAAAAAATTTTCTTGATAAGATGTTATAGAATAGAAGAATAGAATAGAATTCTTTATTGGCCAAGTGTGATTGGACACACAAGGAATTTGTCTTGGTGCATATGCTCTC
>JANHGD010010138.1:51374-61464 GCA_027560375.1 Imantodes cenchoa
CCCCCCCCCCCCCCCCCCCCCCCCCCCCCCCCCCCCCCCCCCCCCCCCCCCCCCCCCCCCCCCCCCCCCCCCACATGAGCAGACTTTCTAAAAAAAAAGTTGCCGTAGAATAGATGAAAAGAATCCATCACTTTTAATAATATATGTAACTATCAAGCTTAGTTTGAATGTTAGTAAACCTAAGTGTTGTGTTCAATGGACACTCCTTATATGGTCAATGGACACTCCTTATATGGTCAATGGAGACTTCTTATATGGGCACTCCTTACATGGTCAATGGAGTCCTTATATGGTCAATGGAGAGTCCTTATATGGGCACTCCTTATATGGTCAATGGAGAGTCCTTATATGGGCACTCCTTATATGGTCAATGGAGAGTCCTTATATGGTCAATGGAGAGTCCTTATATGGTCAATGGAGAGTCCTTATATGGGCATGCACTCATGGATTGTCTAAAACAGAAAGCGGGAGTTGTGATTGGCTGTCAGAAGCCGGCCACCTCCAAACCAAGCCCTTAAAAGTGGCTTGCCTGGAGCTGCTTGGCATACAGGCTGGCTCGCTACAATGGAGACTAATAAAAAGAGCTGAACTCTTGCTGTGACTCCAACTCTTCTTTTGGTGTGAACTTAACACTAAGTCTCAAAGATTGCTAATTTACTGCTTTTAGTCCCAGTTTTGGAACTAGTGCTGTTTATATTAAAAGCAGTCCTGCTTTGTGAGAACATAATTTCTACCTTCTGCCAACCAACCTATACATCAGTGTGTGAAATGCTACGTACACACTGAACACAGTGTGATATGAGAGCCTTTCGAGTTTGTACTTGAATAACCATGCTATTCTGTTTGTGTTCCCTGCAATATACAAGTTAATAGTGAAGGACAACAGGAACTTACCATATTTTTCGGAGTATAAGACACACCTTAGCTTTGGGGGAAGAAAATAGGAAAAAGGTATTCATCTGGCTAGCATCCTTAGTCTGGTCAGCTTCAGCAGATCATTTTATCCCCTGGTTAGGGCTGAAAAAAAAGCCTTTTTCAGAGGGAATAGCAATGAAAACAAGCCTGCAAAGACTTAGGGCTGGAAAAAAACTTCGGAGCAGCAATTAAAAAAATCCTGCAAGCCTGGAAGATCATTAGCACCTCCTTAGGCTGAAAAAAACTTTTTCGAAGTGAAAACAAGCCTGCAAAGACATAGGGCTGGAAAAAAACTTCGGAGTAGCAATGAAAAAATGCTGCAAGCTGGGAAAATCGTTAGCACCTCGTTAGGGTGCACCTCGTTAGGGCTGGGAAAAAAAGCTTCGGAAAACTACATTCGGAGTATAAGGCGCACCCAAATTTTCAGCCTTTTTTTGGGGAGGGGAAGGTGCATCTTATACTCCCAAAAATACAGTAGCAACCTATTTAGGCACCATTCAGGTGTTCTACCTCTGTTAAGTACTAAGCAGCCCATGGTGCCAACCAGGAACAAAGCACATGTTCTCAAGCATAGGAAAATACCTCCTCAAGTGGTAGCAGAAGGCATCAAATAGCAGGTGACAGAACGGTCAAATGTATCAGATTATTGATGATGACTGAATAATCAGCCTTTCATAATGGTAGAGAATGTGAATAGATCCTTCTCTATTTGATTGCCCTTCATTACCAGATTACTAAACTTCAATTAGTTAAAAAAAAGAAGTGGCCTGCATGGTTTTGTGCAAATCTAGATTTGCATACATGTCACCACTCTTGCGGAAGCTGCATTGGTTGCTGATTTGCTTCTGGATCCAATTCAAGGTGCTGGGTGGCACCATTAAAGCCTTACATGGCTTGGGACCAGGTTATTTGGAGGACTGTCTTTTCCTAGATACTTCTACCCAATCCACCAGAGCAGGAAGGCAGGGTAGGTTAGATCCCCTCTATTATGAAACAAGACGAAGGGCCTTCTCCATGATGGTTCCATCTCCATGGAACATGATCCCCATGGAGATAAGGTTGTCCCCCTTTTGATAGTCATTCAAAAGATCCCGAAGACATGGGTTTTGCCAGAAGCCCGGGGACCCCAGGGCGATACACAGAGTCTATCAAGTGGTTTATTTGATTGTTTCCCCCCGAGGTAGGGGTGCGGGGCGAGGGTTTATTGGGTCTTGTATTTGGGTTTTACTTCTGTAAACTGCCCAGACTCAACATGAATGGGTTGGGCAGCCATATAAATTTTCTTAATGTGTAAATAATGAATACATTGTAATGAGGACTAGAAACTTTAAATAATGATTTGTTAAGCATTCATTTATAAATAGTTCTTAAGCATTGTGGTCGAATGGAATTCCTAGATTGAAAGAGTATAATTCAGTATGCCATTTGTTCGGGGGGGGGGGGGGACATCATTAGAGAAAACCTTTTGCCATCCTCCTGTTGTTTGTTAGGAACTTCTTGAAACTGTGGGAAATAGTTTGCTTTTTTATTTCATGCAGCAAGAGATTTCTTTCTTTCACCTAAGCTGCCCAAAATGGAAAAATAGATTGCTGCAAAGAGCAGTGAAACTTGATGTGCCAATTTGGGAGTCCTGAGAGTGGATTATAGCTAATATCATAGATGTATCTGTGAAATATTTGGGTAATTGGCATGGTTACAACAATACTAATGAAGAAACAGTGCTGATAAGTGAAAATATATTTTACACCAAAGAAGCATGGTAGTCCCAAGGCAAATACAGATAGGAGATTATTTTTGACCCTTGGAATATGAAAAGATGATAGATAAGATGTAAATTGAATTAGATGATAATGCTATACTGCAAATTTTCCACTCCTGTTCGCAAACTACTGTGCTGTCCCTTCAGCTGACAGATATTAAAGAACATGCAGTACTTTTTTTCCTAGACTGGTGCTTTGGTGGTGTCAAGCAGATTGCAGGAGCAGCAAGTTAAGAAAAGTCACTAGAGAGAAATAATACTGGCTGGTAAATAAAAAAGTGAGAAATGCAAAAAGAATAAAACAAAAAAAAACATACAAAAAAAAGTACTGTGCTGGAGTGTATAACCTCATTACTATTTTTTGGCAATTTATATATTCTTTTTCTTAATATATCTTGTGTTTTGCTTGGTTGACCCTTACATGGGAACATTAATGACTACCTTCTATAAGAGACAGGATATATTTTCAGTAGACCAATTACATTTGTAAAACTGAAGTTAATCAACCAACCAAGCATACTATTTTAAGGAGGCAGTAGAATCTTATATCTGATTATCTTTTTTTATTCTTTCAATCCCTAGATTTTTTACTGTTTTCCTGCTAACATAGAATCATGGCAGTATTTATTTATAGATAACAATATATTCAGCAATATGTGGTGTATTGAATTTAGTATCGATTGGAATCAGGAGTTTCCTGGGCTTATTCTATTCTTCTTAGAGAACAATAACACATTTCTTCTGTAGCTTTCTGACTGATATAACATCTAAGACTTCACTAAGAGTTTGTAAGAAGGTTTATTAAATCAGACATCTCCACATAATGTGGTTTTGATGAATTGAGTAAGTCCAGTATTCTATAGGGTGCTGAAGTATCTTGCGATAGTAATGAAAATCCTATTATCTTAATAGCTACCCCATCAGTTCATTCCATCTACACTTTTTGAAAACCATACTGTATTAGAAATACAACAGAATTCTCACAGAAAACAAATGTTATTTTCTTGAACTAGATCAAGAAACCAGATCACACTTTTCACTTAATTCTTTTTATAATTAAGCTTTTTAAAAAAAACTTAAAACAACTTTTCAGCTGGAAAGAGAAAACTGAAAGTTGGAAATGCTAGAGGTAACATTAAGAAACAGTAGAGCTGGTGTATTTTTATAGCTATCTGTCCAACCGTCCAACTACCCTTGAATCAGAGGTGATTCCTACCGGTTTGGGCCGCTTCTATAGAACTGTTAGTAACTTGGCTGCCACGCCCCTGAGCCGGTTCTCTCAGCGGCGCCATAGGCACAGCCATCTTTATTTTTGCTTCTGTACATGCACAAAAGCTTTTTTTAGTACTGTGCATGCATGCACGCACGCGCAAAGCACGCACGCCAGCCCATGCGGCACGTCCCTGAGTGAACCGGCAGTAGAACAATCCAGAACCCATCCTTGCTTTGGATAATACAATTTTCAGAGAAATCAAAATGGCATAAAAGACTATACAAGTTTCCCCATTGCCAAGCATTTATTTTCTAGGGATTTTCATGTTTCTGAGATTATGTTTCAATGACAGTGGTAGCCAATCTATCTTGTTTCAGAACTTTTCTTTCAAGCATCACACATCTTTGAAAATAAAACTTTGATGTAGCAATCCAACATTAGTTAATTGCATGTGCACATGTATTATTTTGCCTCAATGTTACATATTGATGCTATTACACTGAAGCACTTTTTGAGCAGGCAACAATGTGGAAAACTAAGTGAACTATACTAAAGTACTACAGGACAGAGCTGACTCTCTCAGACAGTCTATCTTGACTCCCTTGAATTTGCTTACTATCTTCAGGTCTGATGGATGTTATTAATGTGGAAGGCAGATATAACAGCTAAAGTGATGATTTTTAGCACATAGAAATAGAAGGGAGCACCATCTTGTCTTCTGTCTCAAGCAGCAACCTTGATTAGCCCTGTATTTTTGTTCAGATAGATATATTCAATGAAGACAGGAAGAACAAGTAAGGATGACCTTTCCATGACATCAAGAGATGCTTACGGTTAATAGATGTTGGTCAGGAATGCATGAATAATTTATAATCATGTGCTTGGAAAGCTTTGTGGACTTATCTGCAAAAATGTGTGCATGTTGGGTTTTCTCATAGTTGGGTGGCTTTGTGGTAGCTGGGGTGATTAATTGCTTTTCTTTAAAGTGGCCTGCTGAATGGGATGTTTCTTGAGTTTTTGGCCTCCTTCTATACTTTCCATTCTTAATTACACCCTCTAGATGAGCATACGAAGGAAAAATGTACAGGGGATAAGACAGCACAGAAGTGATAATTTATATAATGTAAATTTAGAAGTGCAATAAATAAAACAAGGATCTCTTATAGATCAAATACAAGCAGGTGGGAGAGTCATAACATGCAAATGCTTTGGGTGATATGCATGGGTGGATACATATACACAAATATACACATCCACATCAACACATACACCACTTTGCACCCAGGAGATGCTGTTGAGAGTTGCGCATCAGATTTCATGTACAGGTGCTTTATGCTGTTTCAAAATATATGCAGACTTGAATCATTTTGCAAGTGGTGAAAAATAAATATTCCATTTTTGGTTTTGGGTATCAGGTTAACACTCCTAGATGGAATGACACTCAGCCTACACAAAGTCATTGTTTTGGAAAAATGAACATCTTTAGAAAAAACAAACCCCAAGCTCCTCTATTGTAAATAAAAAGTAGGCAACAATATACCCAGCATACCTCAGTAATAAGTATATACTTTACGTATTTTTTTTCCTGCTGCAACAAAGTGCTGTTTTTCTTCATTTTATTTAGCTTTGCCAGAATGAATTCTGAAGGCTGAAGCCTTTACATGGTATGGTGCAAATAAAATTCTTAGAACACTTGATGCTCAGATGGCCTTTGGGGAAATACTCAAAATTGCTTATTGAAATATGTCCATATCTTTTAAAATATACATTGAAAAAGAACTGGACAGTGACTAGAATTACATTAGAAAATAAGTCCATTAAAAAGCCAGTTAGAATCAACCAAAAATCACAATTGGAATTTTTAAATTAGTTTATTCCTATTCAAATTTACATAGCCATCTATCTTACAAAACATGATTCTGTGTGGCATAAAACAATGTGTGGTCATTATAACTATTTGTAAATAATATGTACATGATCTCATAATCTTTACTTACTTAATTAATCTTTAGGAGCCAGTATTGTGTATAAGCTTTGACAGACTTGAAAAGAGAATAATTATGATTTGCTTGACACTTGCATTGCATAGGTCACTAGCAACAATTGCTAAATTTATGTTAATTTGATATTGTACTAGCTAAGTTTTTTTTATAGGATGCAAATGAATTTTAAAAACCAAGGAGATTTTCATAAGTTCCTAATGTGACAGAAAGATGGAAATATATACAGGATAGTGTTTCCCTATTCCTCTCACTATTATAGTTCCATTTTGATGGATAAGAACCATCCTGGTAACATAATTTATTTTAATGCTCAAAACTCATCTTATGTTTATCATTACATCAATTCAAACTTATACCCTAACCCAGGGGTCGGCAATCTTAAACACTCAAAGAGCCATTTGGACCCATTTCCCACAGAAAAGAAAACACCGGAGCCACAAAACCCCTTTGATATCTAAAATGAAGATAACACTGCATATATAATTTTTTACCTTTGTGCTACGTATTAAAAAAACTATAGTGTATTGCATTTATGAAATCAATGATCTGCTACAGAGAAAACATGCATGCAACAAAAACATTTTGAACCCCCTACCCACCCCAAAACAAATGGGTCGAGAAGCTCAATAAATCATGTGCTGGTGGGTGTGGCACATTGGCAGGTGTGACATATATTTTGAGCGACAGAGCCGCAGCAGTGGGATGAAAGAGCCAATGAAAGAGCCACATGTGGCTCCAGAGCCATGGGTTGCAGACCCCTGCCCTAACCTAAATACTTGATTTCAGCATAAACCTACCACAAACCATGAAAGTTAAACATAATGTTATTTGTAATCCTAATAGTACTTGTTAAATTTTAATTTGAAACTTTATCTAATCATAACCTTAACATCCAAATAAACTTCATCCTCATAAATCTGATCCTACGAAGCATCTTTCTGTCTTCAAATATGAAATGCTCAACAATCTGATTATTGTTACCACCAGTTTTTGTCATCTGCAAATATGATAGGCATTTTATCCACCTTTTGAATGAAATAGTACAAATTCCTGATCCTCAGATACCCCACTTAATATCTTGTTCCAATGTGACATAATGACTTCTATGAGGTGGAATGTTTGAATATAATTTTCAAAATAACTTTTGGGTCTATCAAATGGAGCTGAATTATCACACAGCTGGATGGTACCAATTTAAAAGAATCATTTAGTTATATCAAATACTAAGGTATCATTGTAGTGTACATGTATATGTGCATGTAACTTAATTTCACTGTGTTTTTGTGGAGTTTTAATAAATAAGTACACACATTATCTGTTAGCATACATAAATTCAGATTGATACTTAATTAGTCAAAAAAGTCAAAGGAGCTACCAACCTTTGAAAGTCAAAGGTAACTCCTATTTCTGAAATGTGTTGGATTATTCCCAATTATTGCCTTTTTCATCTCCATCCTTCTTCATGCAATGGTGGTGATGGAAAAGTGCTGCACAGTGAGCAGTTAATGAGCATATCCTGCTTCCCTCACTTGGCAGTGTTTAAATTGGACATTTATCAGGTACCAACAAAAAAATTGCAAGGTGGTTTTTTTTTGGCATTGAAGCTCTGAAGCTTTTGTAGATATATGGCTTTGAATAATCTTGTTATTACCTAGGCACTTGAGTGCGGAGTCTGTGGGTGATTTCTTATTATGTCAGTGTTTTTACATGAATGGATTACAGTGAAGAGGATAAATAATTACCTAACAATACATATATGCTATACATTTTAAATGAGTCCAGTTCTCTAGAACTGGAAAATAGAAAATAGTCATGAGAACTATATCAAGTAATGAGATGGTCTGTCGGCTGAGACAGCTGTGGTACAGTAATTGTTATTATCTAATGAAAGCAAAAAAAAATTCCTTCCTATTTACGGTAACAATAAATGTTAATGGTAAAAATAGTTTATAGTGATTATTGGTGCTCTCTTTCTCTTACGTTGTATTGGAGTTTGGGGAAACCTAATAATAAGTGCACATACAAATAGCATCATATCATCAGACCATTAACAATGCAGCTTGTGCCTAATTCCTCTCCCCCAAAGTTTGAATCTAAAACAAATTTATCAATATAGGGTAAACATAACCCAGTACAGTCAAATAAAAAAATGTTTTTTGTAAGAATTTCCTTAGAAGTCTCTGGTAAATTAGTATCATAGATCTCCACACTAGGTATTGATTTGATGAATTATATGGAAACAACATCTGAGTATTTCTTTACTTGTCTTTTCTACTCTTCCTCTGCTAGTTCAGTGTAATGAATATGATTTCCATCCCATGCTCAAATTATTCTTGCAATAATGCTATGAACTAAATGAATCTGAAAGATAGTGACTGGCTTAAAGTCAATCAGCAAGGTTTGTGTCTTCCTGTCCTTAGTCCAATGATTTAATCACCGCACATATTAAGCGAGACAAATGCTATTTACTTTCAGAATGCCAACTACTCAGCGAGCAGGCTGTCATGAAAGCACTTAACAGGGACCAAATCACACCTCATTTCTTGCCATGCCTCCCACTGCCCAGTTTTCTATTTCTATTTGCTTTTGAAGTTGACACTCAGTGTAACATGGCTTCTAGAGACTGCTAAACATCCCTTTTTTATTTTCAGATTTTTCTTTGAAGACCTCTATACACACAATATTGGTATCCTTGGATATGCTTCATGTCTGTGAGATATGGTCTCAGTTGGCAGCTGGGCTGATTTATTCCCATTCTGCATCAGTTTAACACAATATACCCTGAATTCTGTTAGCCAGTGTACGTGCAGGAGCTTTGCCGAACAGGAGGGCAGGCTGGTTTCTCATAGATGGGAAACCTTACTTCATCTTGCTTCATGCTTCTGACCTCTCCCCTCTCCCTACAGAGGTTAAGGCACCATAACTTCATGGCTATAATTTTTCCTGTTTTAATCAATTGAATAGTGACTGTGAGCATTCATATCTTCAGATGTCAGATAAAACAGACCATGGGCCAACTGTGGGAAATTGGTTAGATGCTGTTTGTTATTGTTCAGCTAAACAGCTTCTAACACATACCTCCTGCAATATTCTTTGTATTTTGAAGTTGATAGCAATGAGAACAAGTGCTGGCCAGCCTAAAGTTTTTTCTAATGACTAAGAGAGCAAAAACTGTGATGGTAATCAAATCCCTTCCCTTCCCTTTTGGTTAATAATTCTCTCTTACTGACACTCAACTATACAAGCTCTTGGTAGAAATATTGACTAACTCTACAACAAACATTCTGAGGTATTTATTGTGTCTGTAATTGTGGATTTTCTCTGCAGTGCTTTTTTGTCAGCAGCTTCTGAGCAAGGAAGGCATTGCGAAGAAGTGGTAGAAAAGATTTTAGAATAAGCAAGTGTTTGATATTCTCCTTTTATATGAAAACCTCAATGTCAATTTTTCGATAATCTTGCTCATGCAATGTAAGAATAGCATCAAAGTCTTGTGTTCCTTAGTTTTTGCTGATAGAGGAAAAATACCTGGGAAGGGTAGAGGAGCTGTGAACAGAAGAAGATCTGCAATTAAAAAGTTTTGATCATTCGAACAATTGGAGGTGATAAAATGTATAAAAAGCTTCAGTATCTTTTTTTCTATCAAAGCAATATAAGAGCAATTTTATTAAAAGCGGAAGAGGGAGTAAAATTGCTTTCCATGGCATAGTTCATTGAGCTGGCTTATAATGTTTAGATTCCTTTTGCTGCCTGAAGAACCTTTTCCATTCACATTCACTTCCTTTGTCTTTATTCATCTCCAGGAACCAGCTCTTTTAAAATGTCTTTAGAGAGAATTTTTAGCAACCCCAACTGAGGCGTTCTTTCTGTGCTAAACAGTTTTAACCACAATGGATTCTGCGGAAGGCTTTGTCTTTATCTTGCTGGATTGTCTCTTATTTCTCCTTTCTTTGTGTGGATAATATTCCTTGGCTGGAAAAAAGAAAAGAAGAAAAAACACCAATGTCTATAGAAACATTGTTCTTACATGGTTAAAAGATTGTGATATTTTAGATGATTTCTGGATATCCTGCAATCAAGCATGATGTGTATTCAAGTAAGGAAGTAATTAGAAGATTTATTGGTATAGTCCAGGGGTCTGCAACCTTAAACGCTCAAAGAGCCATTTGGACCCATTTCCCACAGAAAAGAAAACACCGGGAG
>JANHGD010010138.1:149814-161244 GCA_027560375.1 Imantodes cenchoa
GCACCAAGACAAATTCCTTGTGTGTCCAATCACACTTGGCCAATAAAGAATTCTATTCTATTCTATTCTATTCTAGTGCTCTTTCATTCCTCTGACACAGACTCAAAGTGAAAGAAAGATCAATAATCCTCTGGTCTTTAAAAAATAAATGATAAATGTAATAAACAACATGGACTATTGCATTATTTACCCTGGTTGTCAAAACCACCAAGTGGTATTTAAGAAGTTATTTACTCCTAAAGAAAAAGAAATCTGTTGACTTAGCCTTGGGGAAGTAGGTGTTACTTTAGCCTTGGTTATTTTTACCTCTTTTAAGCAATGATAAATTTTGTACTAGGTTTGTTGTCAATGACCCCAAAAAGTACAGGGTATCTACATTAGAGATCGGATAAAAAATTTATACAAATAAATAATTTTGAGAAACAAATCTGGTAGTATACATTTCTTTATAGAATACATTCAAATGCATAGCCTGGACAATAAATTGGAAAGATCAAAGATGACAGAATAACCTCAGACCAAAACTTCTCAAAATTATATTGTTTATTGCAGAAGCTAATTATCATATTAGTTTTTGTTTTTTGTTTTACTTCAATGTGAAGAAAACTGAAATGTCAAGGAAAAGTGTAACCGACATGTTTTCTTTCTTAAGTGATAGTCCCTTTCCCCCACTCCAACTGCTTTTGAGTTTCTGATATATTTTTTTTGGTGTACAATTTTGGCAGAAATTAATTGATTATTTGATTCAACACAGCTGAAGTATTGCAATTGTCTTAAATATTAGTGGATAAGGTTCAAAAAAGTTCACTTGTTCTACTAATTAGCTTGGTGAGATCATCCTACTCAGTTACTTTTGTCTCAGATCCATATTTTGTATATATGTTTCATTAATTAAAAACAAGTTTCATTAATTAAAAAAATACAAGTGCCAGAAAAGGGGTAAACTCTAAAATTAATATATTGAAAAATCTGTTGACTTCCTTCATTCCTGTTTTTTTTAAAAGAACACAGTATAAGATAAATGTTCAGGTTTTCATGTATAAAAAAGAAATCTTATAAGGCATAAAATACTATTGTTCTCTTTTAATAAAATAAATAAATTTCCTATGTTTCTTGTAATATTACTGAATTACACAATCTACCAATGAATGCTAGGAGTTGTAGTTATGGAAAGTTGCATATTGTCATGCCTTATGAACTGGTTACTGAGTAAAACTACATTTTATTCAATGGGTCTTATTTGTTAAGATTGTATCAAAGGAATCAATAGTCAATTTTTAATAATGGGGTAAAATACAATGATGGCTTATTTAGATATCTGCAATCGAGACACAGAAGCAGTCTTTCCCAAACTAGGATTTAAAATTCCATAATTCTTAGCAATGCTTGTGTTGAAAGAGGTATTTTGCAAGTTGAAGGTGAGGGCCTGGAAAGGAAGAGAAAATTTCTTAAAGCAGTGAAGAACATTACAGAAAGATCAATTTGTTCATAAATATGAAATGAGATATCAAAAGAAAAGATTTGTTGTATATCACAAAAGGGAAGGTGTTATTAAAATTGTTCGTTATGATGAAGGATGAAGCAATTTCCTTATGTATTTCTTTTATTTCCCTTTAAATGATTCTTATTTTTTCTTTCTTTTCTATTTTTTCCTATTTTCTTTTTCTTTTCTGAACCTATTTTTAATTTTTATTCTTTTTTTGTATTAGTTTTTAATCACTGTATATCTAATTTTTGATTTTTAAGAATGCTTGCGGGAACTGGGTATGTTTAGTTTAATGAAAAGAAGGACTAAGGGTGACATGATAGCAGTGTTCCAATATGTAAGGGACTGCCACAAAGAAGAAGGGTTTAATCTATTCTTCAAAACACCTGAAGGCAGAACAAGAAGCAACAGATGAAAACCAATCAAGGAGAGAACCTAGAACTAAGACAAATTTCCTGATGGTTAGAATAATTAATCAGTGGAATGACTTGCCTCCATAATTTGTAGGTGCTCCAACACTGAACATTTTAAAGAAGAGATTGGACAACCATTTGTTTGAAATGGTTTAGGGTTTTCTGTCTGAGCAAGGGTTGTACTAGAAGACCTCCAAGGTCCCTCTTAAATTTGTTATTCTGTTAACTCTGTATACCTAATGAAACTGTTCAGAGTGGGAAAATTGGAAGAGTGAATGCTCTTGAAGGGAAATAAATCTAACCAAATAATCAATCAATCAATCAATCAATCAATCAATCAATCAAAAGTAAAATGAAGGTCTGACCAGGCAGCAGATTTGATTCTAATTTAAAACTACAAAATTACCATGGAAAGAGGCATTACCAGAAGAAATAGCTGGGTGTTCAGGTAGTTATCATTCAAATATTACCCAATTAGGAGAATCTGTAACTGCACCAATGGTCTAACCCTGGATCATATCCAATGAGTTATGTTTCTGAACATCCCAGCATAAAATTCTTGTCTTTTTTCAAAAGTGTAGGGACTTGGAAAACCATAAAACCATAAAAACCAAATCATATTCATGTCTTTACCGAATAAAGAAGCCCTCAAATGCAATTTTGCTGACATGCAAAGGGTGTACTGACATGTTCCAGATTTGCTGTAATTATTTATTTGTTAATTTATTTACCAATTCCAACACTGTCCAATTCCAGACAAACTATGGTCAGCTCACAATACAATAAACAAGATTTTCAATAAGTAATGAACAGGATAGGAGGTTTCCTCAAACAACACAGAAATGCAGTATATACTATATACACATAAACATAACAAACAAGGCTTCTCATTATCCTAGCCCAGTGATGGCAAACCTTTTTTGGTTCGCGTGCCAAAAGGTTGTATGTGCATGTGCTAGCATGCGCGCACGTGAACGTGTGCCCACACCCTTTCCCTCCCACCCATGCATGCACATCCCCCACGCTGCCCCTGCGCATGCATACAATCTCCCCCACATCCTCGCACATGCGCACAGGTCTCACTGAAGCCTGGGATGGTGAAAAATGGCCAAACAGGCAAACCGGAAGTTCAGGAAAACGGACTTCCGGTTTGTCCGTTGTGCTGTTTTTTGCACTCCGGAGCCTTCAGGGAAGCTTCCCTGAAGCCTCTGGAGGGTAAAATGGCCTTCCCCAAGGCTGGAGCAGACATAGAGCAACGCCTCATGTGCCCTCCAATATGGCTTCACGTGCCACCGGTGGCACGCGTGCGATAGGTTCACCATCACCATCACCCTAGCTGAAGTCCTGGAAAAAGAGCAAGGAGTTTCAGAACACCATCAGAAGAACCCATTTCAGAAGGCGGGTGACACAACAGACAATCTGCTAATCTGCCACCATAGTTTGTCTATCTGTCTGTCTGTCTCACCCTGCCCCCTCTCTCTCGTATGGCTTTATCTGTGGAGGACATAACAGAAGCATTTTTATTTATTTTATGAAGGAAGGTAGAATAACTTTTCATTCATGGAACATGGGAATCTTTGGTGGGAACAGTAAACTATTACTTTATTAACCAAGCTTGATGCAGAGAAAGTGACTGCTATTTGGCCAATGTTTCGGTATTTAACTATTGGCTAGCAGAGACTGAATAAAAATTAGTTGCAGTTGAAGACTAAGCTCCGATCTCAGAAATATACAATATATATATACATATATATATACAATAACTAACCCTATGTCAAATATGTTTGCAGTCTGCAGATGGGCACAACAGTATAGAGGAAATGTAAGTTGGTGTCAACAGGTGTTAGGAATGAAGAGATAAATACTGAATAAGAAGCAAAAGAATGAAAAATGAATTAGTTGCTCCATTTGACTGTAAACATAGATGATACAGGCAAGTTTGTAAATTAAAAAATAGAATTCAAATTATTTTTCATGAATTCTTTAAGATGAAAAATAGTAATTTTCTTTGCTTTTTTAAAAAAGCAAGTGCCTAACAATAATGGCAAAAACTAGTTTTTGGACTAATTTATCAACAGTCCCCTAGCGCAATGATGATGAACCTTTTCGGCACTGAGTGCATGTGCATGTGTGCCTAAAAGGGAGCACTTCACTTGTGCATGTGTGCTTCATGCACATACACACACTAATCTGGGCCACGACCAGGAAGAGGAGCTGGCCAGAGGGCATGCAGGCACTGGAAAATGAACTTCTGGTTTCCGGCGCGTGCATGCATGCCATCCAGAGTTCTCACCAGTTCGCATGAACGGTTGGCGGAAATTTGGCTAAGGTCACTGAACCAGTAGCGATGGACAGCTGGCCACACTCCCAAACCAGGCCCCCAGTCGGCGCTCACTTGCTCCACCCACCATGTTTTCACCACTATGTCCTTCGCACACACGCATCCCATTGCCTTGCAAGTCCAATGGGATGCGCATGCATGAAGAACATGGTGGTGATGGCACGGCAGCAGCTTTTTCTATGACCTCCAGTTCTTTTCAATGGCCTGCAGCCAGCCACCACAGCCACAAAGTGGCTCTCAAAGAGGGAGGCTTCTTTGTAAGCCGCTTTCCTGGCTGGGGGCTGTCGAAAAATCCAGTCAGCTTGCCTTCTGGACTCTGGATCAACTGCTGTGGAAGTAAGCAGCCCGAACAAAGAGATGGTGGTGATGGAGGAAGCGGGGCTAGGGCTGGGGCCACTAATGGAGGGGAAACTGGGGCGACTGGAGAAGGGAGGACAGGGTAGATAGGTGGAAATTCCAAAAAATTTCCTACCTTTTCCTGTGGGTGTGGCTAGATGGGGGTCATGTGACTGAGTGGGCAAAGGCATGGGCATGAGTGATGTCAAGTTGGTCATGCCCACTCAGTCACATGCCCTGCCACCTAGCCATGCCCACCAAACCAGTAGCGAAATTTTTTGAAATCCACCACTGGTGCCGCCCACCAACTCTTCTGGTTACTGCCACGCATGTGTATGCTCATGCACCGATCAGCTGGCTGGCACACATGCTTACACTGGTAAATGGAAGATGAGCTCTTCCAGTTTCCGGCACTGCCACAAACACGAAGGCCAGCTGATCGTCTCATGCGCATGTGAGCCAGAAATCAGGAAGAGGAAAGGGCAACATCGCGCATGCCAGGAGATATGACTACCCGTGCCCCTTTGGGCATGTGTGCCATAGGTTCATCATCATAGCTCTAGAGAGATTTTGCACTGAATCCACAACCACTCAGTATGACACAGTAAGAGTTCCCAGCCTTGAAAATTGCATTCCTAACATAACATCGTAATACTAAAGTATAAAAAATCTGCTTTGTTAATGCAGTGTTCTCTAAGATTAAATAGTATTCGTTATTCTTTGCAACCACAGATTTGTAATACAAAATCTTACACAAAGTATCACAAAGTCAGTCTGTAAAAGGAAGGGAAAGCAAAATTGTACTGATTCTGTACATTTTTCACATGAGACTGTCTTTTTACATTTCTTTAAATGTGAGCAGTTCTGAAAATACCAACATACTATTGCTCCATCATAAGAGTTCAGGTTTTAAAGGTCAGTTTCCTTCTAGATCTTCAAAGAGTGAATTCTCTAGGGCCTGCTCTAGGTTAGGTAATCACTTTATATTTTGCTTCTCACATTTTTTGGATTGCATTATATACGGCAACTTTTTGAACAGAGTGGCTGAAACTCCCAATAAAATGTTACTTTCTTGATTTTAGATCACAGTAAAGCATATTTGAAAATATGAATGTAGCATTTGTGCGGGGAAAAAAGTTAAAATGTGGCTGTTTTAGATATGTTTAAATAAATATTTAAATCCTTTGGGAGCAGAATTAGCATTTGACAAACATTTAAAAAAAGATTTATGGGCGATTGCCTATGTACAGGATCTGGTTGAACATAATTTGGTCATAGTTTAAAATAAAATGTCCAAAATTTATCTTAAGTGATGAAGTGAAAAGAATCTCATATTCCTTTAGCTATATCTGCAGAGGACACAGAAGAGAGATAGTGTGTGTGTGTGTGTGTGTGTGTGCGTGCATGTGTGTGTGTGTAAAACTAGCTTGTGCCAATATTGACTAACTGTGTCTGAACTGGGAAGTTAGGTAGCGTAGACCTTGCTAATTCTTAGAAATAAGATTCCCAGGGATTAGATCTGTCTATTTATTTTGGATTTCACTCCCATAATTCTCAATCAGCCTTGGAATTATGAGAATTGCTATCCAGCAATTTGAAGATGTGGAAGATTGTAGTACACGTGCTTGGAGATAAGCATAGTAAAATCATGTCAAAGTATATTCAATAAATGTAATGATGCTTTGGATTAATTAAGCACTCCCCTTCCAGCATAAAATGGCCTCTTCTGCACAAAGCCTATGAAGTTACAACTTTATAGACATAATTTTGTTCTCTTTTACTATCTCTGAATAATCAAACATTTTATATTCTTCAGAGTTTAAAATGTGTGTGATGTTAGAGAGCAGAATGGTGTTCACTTCATGATTTCAGATGTAATTGTTTTGCTTTTAAATCGGTCTATCATCAATATGCATCTATCCATCTGTCTCTGCCTATCTCTCTACTTTGTTTCCAAATAACTATGTTTAGCACCAGACGATTAATAGGAAACTCCATTGTATTCTGATAGACATCATGTGGTTAACCTTATATGTGAATTGAAAATTAAATGTGATCAAAATTAAATATGATCAGGTTGCTGTTCGGTTTTTTGGTTTTTAAAAAAAATTAAGAACAGGATTGATAGAAGTAGGCTAGTCCTTTCCTTTTTGCCTGCTGAAAAGGAATTAAATGCTTGTTACATCTAATGGCAGAATAGTAGGAATAAATGTATATATCGTAGTTCCGTGCTTCACAACCACATCTGAAATAATATAACATAACAATTTAAAGTAAAAGGGATATGAATGCTAAGTGTAAGATCTAAAATTCCTATCAGTACTCTGCAAAAAATATTGTATATTGTAGCTCAGTTGTCCACTGAAGAGGTGGGTTTCATAAATCTTATTACTTTCTCAAAATTATTTTTAAAGGTGATCATTCAAACCAAATCACCTTTGGTATTTTCCTGTTTGAAACAAAAATGTATTCTTCACATAGGCAGCATATGATGGTCCTGGAATTTTGGTTATTAAAAAGAAATGTCTTATTAATGTGTATTAATTTTATTTAAATCACAATTTGGTACCTCTAGCAATGGATGACCTTTTAAATATATGGAGTTTTTTTTAATATTGTAGGCTTTCAGATTTGCATAAGGGATATTGATATACTATAGGTACCCATAAACTTTCTTTGTAAACAACTGCTGCTTCAACGGTAAATTAAGAAAACAAATTCAAACTATTAATGATTGTAACCAAATACAGTTATTGTGCTTTTTCTTAATTTGTTTTTCTGTGATGGCTAAATGCTATACAGAAGATAATATTGGGCCAGCTGCATGTCTCTGACATTGAAAAACAAGGCAACGTATAATTCCAAGGATGAGATCTTGGATAACCCCTATTTCCCTTAGAGTCTAGTCCCAGAGAAGCCGGCTATGTCCTTTTAACCTATATATTACAATGTAATTTTTCCAGTGAAAATCTCCATTCGACACCTATTCAACTACCTCCAAAAAATGCTGCTTATCCATGGGACATGGAAAATTGAGCAGGACAAAACCTAAAGTCCAGTTCCATCATCTAAACTTGGATTAGATGATGTACAGCTGTTTTCCAGGTCTATGATAATTCACCACAACCAATTCTCCATGGCCAACTTGCCAGGGCTAACTTGCCATTAGGAGCTCACTACAGTCAACTCGCTGCAGAATGATTCGCCACAGCCAGCTTGCCACAGGACAACTCACTGTGGGAAAAGAGTTATACACTAATATCAAAGAAATAGTGGAATAAAATAATTAAAGAAAGGATGCAAAATGAAGGACAGAATGAAATGTGAATGGCAAAAATTAAAATAGTTTTTTGTATTTATTTTAAATAATTAAATAAAATTGTTAAATTGTCCCATGGCAAGTGGCAAGTTGCCCTGCAGTGAGTTGTCCCATTCTGATTCCAGATGGAAGCGTTTAAACTGTGTAAAAGTGATCAATTACTCTGATCTTTTCGACATAAACATTACATGCCTTCTAAAGAAAAAAGAAATCTATAGAGTTCATTAAGTTGTTCTGTTTGGTAGATCAGTGAATGAATCAGCCTTCAATTGCCTGCCTGTTAATCATGTCTTCTGAAGAACAAATTCAGTGAGATTTTCTCTGAGATAAAACCCTACATTGAATAATGGTGTAGACTGATCATTCTACAGAAAGAATTTAATAAT
Organism: Imantodes cenchoa; assembly: GCA_027560375.1. Taxonomy (NCBI): domain Eukaryota; kingdom Metazoa; phylum Chordata; class Lepidosauria; order Squamata; family Dipsadidae; genus Imantodes; species Imantodes cenchoa. Next base: position 158,096 of record JANHGD010010138.1, read on the forward strand.
GGCAGAGAAAGTACTGGCATTCTCACTGTATTGAAAACTCTGTCAAAAAGGCAAGATAAGTCATAATGCATCCTTGAAAGATCTGGAAAATGTGTTTATTTTAATTTTATTTATTTTACTCAGGCTTAAAGGCCACTTCAGTGGTAAATTTGCTGGCAAATGTACTAGAAATTAAAACTCAGGAGTGATTTAAGTTAGCTCTAATAGGCAGGAGAAGAAGATAGTGAATTATTTCCACCTAATTACAAAAAGTGAAAATATATTATTCACTATCACTAGTTTTGAAATGTCAGAAAATGTCCAGCATCAAATATTGACTACTATCAAATATTGGGTGTTCCATATAAAATATTGACAAGCATTGAATGCTGAATGCCAAATATTTGATGAATATTTGACCTTTAAATCTTCAGTAGCTGATTCCAAAAAGGATTTACCAAGGGAAATTGATTCAGGCTTGAATTGAAGTTGCATGTTATTGCTAGCTCAGGGGCTGCTTCAGATAATCACAATAAGGCATCAATTCTCTGTCTATAGATAAATTCATTAACCATTGAGCCAAGTTTAACTGGAGATAAAGCTACATGTAATAACTGGTTATCTGGGAATAGCTCCAAGAGGTCAACACTCAATGTCAGTTTATATTTAGTGAACAACAGCAAAACTTTAAAAAATGTGCATATTTCAACAAATTGTAATTGTCTGCAATTCTTTGTTTTGAAAATATGAAGGTACATGCTAGTAATCTTGGGGATTAACACAGTAAATAGAAAAAAATAATTTTCATTTAGAAAACATTATTCCTATGACATAATTGTATTCATAGATATCAACTTTTAAAGAAGAACAAAATATTAAGCAAACACATTGTAAACCCATTAATTATGCAGATATATTGTAAACAGATCAGTATATTTTTGTATATGTTGAGATTTCATTTATAATAATTACATTTTTTTCTAAAATATTAGAGGTGTATACTTGTTAATTATTTATCATGTCATTCCTTATAAATGCCTCTGGTGAAGAAACCTACTTTTTGAAATCTTAATTGAGAACTGATTTCTGATTTTACATTCTCCGTCTCATTTTTATTTTTTTTTGGCTTGCCTGTTACTTATGTGAGTGGGAGGGGGTTCTTTGTGAAGGTGCCTATATGATAGCAATAAGAAGAAATTTTTTTGATTTGCAATCAAATAATTTTGCTTGTTATTTTTATTCATATAATTTTTGGAGTTTAAGCTTGTTACCTTGCTATGCAGAAATATTTGTAGTTATAATAATACTTTGCCCTCTATATGTCAAATAAAGATGAAAAGGATGATGTTTTAGAGTTAATTGGCATATTACAAATTCACAAGTCAACTGTGGTTGTATGGCATTCATCCAAGAGTTCTCTTTTAGAAACTTGAATACATAATTTTCTGAACTTGTAAGAAAAAAATTGGAGTGGAGAGAAGCTTGGAGGAGAGCCAACAGTATAACATTTTAAGAAAAAGGAACTAGAGGGCAAGTCAGAAAATTGAAGGCCTGTCAATTAACATCTTTGCCAGATAAGTTTGGTAGAAAGTACTGTTAAAACTAAAATGGTGAAATACATAGAAGACCCATTTCTGCTGAAGCCAAATTAATATATTGTCTGCAGAGATGGATCTTGCTTCACCTATGGAAAAAAGAAAATCCAGAATTGAAACTCAACATCCCAGCAAGTATTAAGAAGCATGCTAATAGACGATCCAATATATATTATATTCTGGGTATCCAAAAAGCTTTAGATAAATAGTGTCAATTTAGGAATTTAAATCACAGGGCAAAAATACAAGTCTTTTAACGAACTGCTATATGATTCAAACAAAGGACGAATAGGGGAAAAGCAAAGAAACAAGATTCCCCTTCTCTAACTATTAAAAGTAGGACTATTTAGTTTACAGCAATTTTTCCTACCATTGGCATTTCTATGTGGATACCCTTCTGGTGTATCATTTATAGTTTTCTAAGTAAGTAGATCTTGTAGGATTGGACTGATGAAGATTGTACACTAGTTCAGCTAAAAGTATAAAACTAACCATGGCTAATTCACAAAAATAGTAGAACACATAGTAAAACTTTCACAAAAGAACTAATTAAAAATGTACCTAAATTCATAATATTTTTTCAAATATATAATGTGCTTTGTTAATTTTAAAGAGGAGAAGATAAAAAAACATTTTATCTATGTCATGTGCCTTCATACCATTGATTTTCAGAGAAATTTTTATTAAAGTTGGCAAATAATGTCACAATGCAATCAATTCGGAGACAGTATTTGTTCATTAATTAACAAACTAGATGAGAAAACCTCCATACATTTTTCAAATCGTGAATTACAAGGAGACATTAAACTCAGTATCGCACTAGGTGCTCATCAAGTTTGCATGCTTCCTTAGGCATGTAATGTGAACTGCCCTATCACCTCAAAAGTTGGCACAATATAATGCAATTTAGATCTGTCATTAATACAATTAACATTTTAAGCTGTCAATTTGTTCCTGCACGACTTCTTAAGTATCTAGAGAATTGCTTCAGTTTAATTCAGGAAGGAACAATTGCCCCTTCAAAATTACTGATCTCTGGAATGAAGTTCACAGACATGCTAGGATGCTACGACCTTTCGAATGAAATATTGCCTTGAGTGAAATAGGCATTGTGATCAATGACAAAATTGAACATAGATATTTCTTAATTGAACAAGACATTTGGGAAGAAGCTAAACAAAGATAAACCATCAAAAGCAATATATCTAAGCTTCTTTTTCTTCTGATGTCTTCAAAGTGAATTCAGTAAATTATTTTTCCTAACACAGGGACTGAATCTTCTACAAAGGACATGCCAATCTATAATTTGCCTATGGAATAGAGCATGTGATTCATATAAATATAGTTCTCACATTTGAAACCTTACATTCAAACATGAAATAGCTTGCTAGAGGATTTCTTTGTAGAGTGAAACTGATATGTAAATTCATCATATGCTCTTCTCTATATATGCAAATACCTTGAGAGATTAGGATTATCAAAAGTAATTCTGTCCTCCGCATTGGCATCCTTCAGTCTCGAAAGACTATGGTATCATACTCTGGACTCTCCAGAGCATGAAGCCTGGGTAGGTTA
>JANHGD010010145.1:5451-15585 GCA_027560375.1 Imantodes cenchoa
GAGACAAGAAGGGACTCAACTCTTTCCTCTTTGGAAAGCTTGCAGGAAGGCAGCACATGTGTAGTAGAATTTTTTTTTTTAATTTAAAAATGTTTTTAAAAAGATGGCAGCACCCAGGGACCAGCAACCAACTGGACCAGGACGGGTGACGTCACCAGCAGGCCGCTACCGATGCAGGCACACTGGACCGCACTGGTAGGAACCCACCCCTGGTTTGGATTTAACAAAACGAAAACACAGACGTTAACAAAAAACATGAAGGGAGCAGAATGAACAGAACTGTTGAATAAAACAGGCTTTAGTATTTGAGAATAAGCTGAAATATTGGGGTATTACTAGGACAAATATGAATTGCATGTTATTTCAAATAACTATGTTAAGACATGGAATGAAGTTTAAAAGGGTATGTTAGATGGGATAAAATACAATTGTCACCGCTGGAGAGAATTCCTGTGATTAAGATTAATGTTTTACCTAGAATGTTATTTTTATTTCAAACAGTACCTGTTTTGTCAGCTAATGCACCATTTAAACAATGACAGAGGATATATCTAAATTTGTATGATAGGGGGAAAAACCACAATTTAAATATATTACAAGAAGCAAAGGAAAGAGGGAGATTGGGTCTACCAGATTTAAACAGGCTCACCAGATTCTTCTGGGCCCTGACTGGATAAAATTACCCAGTCTTTCAGAATCCATCTAAGCCTAATGAAACCAGTATTTCTTCACAGATCCTATGGATTTTTGCAATTGTCAATCCTTCAAGGCAAGCCAGGTGAAGAAACAAAAGTATTAGAGATTCCAGGAATCATCTTTATTGTCATAGATTATTATTGTAAAAAGTTCAAAAACGCTAGCGAATTCCTAGAAGCCTGTCACTCAGACAAATCAGCCATCAACAGGCACATAGAGATAAACAATGTCTACACACCATTCAAAAGAGACAATCAAAAAGCCAACTTCATTAGCAGTTGGTCTTAGTTCAAAGAAGTCCCAAACGATGACGAGCCAATTAAGTCCAGTTATCTTACGGAGCTTCTTCGGCTTGGCAAAGTTCCTAGAGTTCAGTCTCTGATAACAAGACGCCGACAGAAAAACACAAAAACAGGTATCACAAAACAAACTGATCAAGACAGGTTTTTCCAGAGTTGTTCTCTGCAGCTTCCCAGCTGCATCAACTCTTCTTAAATAGACTAGAGAAGGGTAGTGGCCAATCAGCCTCAAGTCTTACTCCCGAGTAGACCTCCTCGGAAGTAGACCTATCTGCTTCTTGGCAGCCCTATGTGCTCTTGCATTCAGGAAAGGAGTAATAGCCCCTCCTTTTTTAGCCAGCATAGGCCTTTGGCACTGAAGGTTCCAAAGGCCTATGCTGCGCAAGTGGCGAACAGGCCACAAGAAGTATATTTTATACTTCTCCCTTAATGATTGCCTTGTTTAGTGACTGTTGAAAGTAATGACAGCTCTAAAATATTACCTTTACAATAGTCCTGACATATACAAAGATGCTCACATATGCAGTATCCCATAGTCATGTGGTTGCCATTTGTGTACTTCATAGTTGGCTTCCAACAAGCAGATACAATGGAGAAGCTGGAAGTAAAATCTCAAGCTGAGATCATGTAATGCCTTACTTGACAACCATGGTGAGACTTATGTCATAAATCTGATGTGGTCATATGATGTTTTGCTGATGTGATCATAAGGTGTCCGCAATAAATTGCCAGTCCCAATTGTGGAAATTGGGTGACAATTCCCTGAATTTGCATATTAGGCATAAATGCTAGCTGTAAAAACATTTCAACACAGGAAGAAGTTACCAAGAAAGGAGATGGACTCCCCTTCACTGGATGTCTTGAGATAAAAGCAGAATAAATAATAATCTGTTGGGGATTATTTAATTTGGAGTCTTATAGAGGAGGTTGAATTTGATGGTCTGAATGGGCTCTTCAATTTGATATATGAGGAAAATGGAAAAATTGGGGAAATGATCCAATATAATTTTGTAACTGAATGTTCTTTTTTCCAAACAGCTGAAACAATTAAAACAAAATAACCAACTTCATGGTTTTGTGCTTTTTTAAGGAAGGTAAAAAGAACTCATGAGGTTAACTTGCTAATTAAATGCTTTCTTTTTTAATAGTATCTTATGACTGTATCTTTGGCAGCTGCAATGCTCTGGGCTTCCAGGAATTATGCACACACTAGTATTAACAGGAAAAGGCTTCTCCTTCTGATGCCTCATGTCAGCTTCCTTTCTAATATAGGTTACAACCAGAGGTGAAATACTACCAGTTTGGCCCAATTCGGGCACACTGATAGAGCGGGAGCTGGTGGTTCAGAGAACCGATAGTTACAGCAGCACGAGGCTCAGCCTACCTGCCCAGACATTGCCATTTTCTTTTTTTTAACCCTCTGCACATGCACAAAGCCTTCTGTGCATGCACAGTGGGTGAAGAAGCACATGCAATGGTGGCATGAGCGAAGCAATTGCTTCTGAACTGGTAGGGAAGGTAAGTAGATGTCACCGGTGGTTAGAACAAAGTAGGTTTGTTATAGTGCAATATTCATGTTGGAAATGGATGGCAGGTAACTCTTTATACTCTTTATTTTTTTAGTGTCTACATAGTATTAGTATTGGTCAAAGGACTAACTAACATGATTGAACCATGCTAAGGCCCAGGGGTGGGTTCCTACTTACCTCACTGCTGGTTCGCATCGCGATGTTTTGCACGCCTGCACACATTCCGTTAGCGCGCACAGACGTGCATTCCCTCATCCAATTTGGCTTCCGTGCATGCTCAGTAGCTGGACCCATCCAAAACACAGCTGAGGAGCTGATCAGCTGTGCTTCGGGTGAAGGAATAAAGGAATAAAGGTCAGGAATAAAGGAATAAAGGGGGCGGGCAGGAGGGCCCTTTTTCAAGCAGTAGCAGAGGAAACAACATCCAAAACAGTAAAAAAAATCATCAAAAATTCAGAAACAAAGATGGCGGTGCCTACGGACCAGCACCTACCGAACCAGGTCTGTGATTCCAACCTGACATCACCAGCGGGACACTAGCGGTTTCAGCAATCTGGCCCGAACTGGGAGGAACCCACCCCTACTAAGGACTAACACAATTTGATCACACTATGAATGACGACATCCAATTGACTAGGAGTCGTGCCAATCATATCAAAAATGCGGGAAGGAAGACTTAGATGGTAAGGATACATTGTATATGTGGTAAAGAAGACTTAGTGGCAAGGACAGCTATGCATCTGGACTCTAATGGCCAATGATCTCATGGCAGACCCAAGAAAAGGTGGCTGGATCACAACAAAGTGGACGTTAAATATGTGGGCGTCTCCGCTGAAGACCCCCTGGATCGACCCAAATGCAGACAGCTATGCCGACAAATTTCCTGCCATAGCACAGGAATAACGCTATGGAGAAGATAGAATTGGCCAAAGCCAATTACATTGCATTGGGTCAAAGGTCAGTTAAATTACTGCAAACAGCTTTCTTCTTGATAGCAGAAGTCTGAATCAATCATCATCAAAAGCTTATTCACAACAAAGGTATGGTAAGATTGATAATGCTAATCTTCTTAAGGGAAGAATACAAAATAAGTAGCGTTTTTTAAAACTTTAACTTGTCTGCGTTGTGTAAGAAATTAGTGTTCACCAGTGGATGGCCAAATAATAGAATGCAATAGAAAAAAAAATTTTTTTACTGCTGTTATAGTATAAGCTATATATACCATGTGAAATATATGTTTTCATGCTTTGGACAAAAACATTTACCCCCAGATGGTGACTCTGTAAGCATTCCATATAGATCTCATAATCCATGAGTGAGCATCTGTTATGCCACAGTGACGTAAGCAAACATTTAATTGTATCTTATACAACTCAGTATTATAAACAGTACCTTTTCTGAAATAAAAAGTAAGAAACACATGAGGATCCATTTTTGATTTGTTAGTAGACTGACCTTTTTCCTGGAATGAGTAATATTCATGCATTTTAAAGTTGGATGTCCCACAAACTTTAAAGTTACTTGTCCCATGAAGATGATAATTGCAGTATAGACAAATTTCTCTTTTGTTCTATCAATGTTAAATCTTATTTGGCTGATATATAACTTCTTGGAGATCATCCAGTGCTATAAGATTGCACGAAAGGGGTATGAGGCACAACTTACTTAATTAAAGTATGAAATGGATCATACCTCAAATAGCCTATGCGCAGAATAAGACAGCCATGAGAGAAGGAAGAGTTAGTAGACACAAAATCTCCTAGTTGTTGATCATTGTTTTAATCTGTGAGCTATCAATTATAAAAGAGAAAGACAGTATCAAAGAAAATCACTCTATAGTATTTTTTTAGGGATAGTTTACCCTTATTCTTTCTGGAAAAATGAATAATTGCATAGAGACACATATTTCCTAGTATTCCTCTGATAAGGTTTAGGAAGATACTTTGTAGTACAACCTCAACTATACCTGACTGTTAATGATATGGGCAGTCTTAAAAAGTTAAAATAATTAGATAGCTGAGCCAAATACTTCCAGGATAGTATTTTTAAGGAACTCTTGATGCCTAATTTTGGTAATCTCCCTTGTTTCTGTATTTGAGAATTTGCAGTCAGGATTAACTGATGATACATATTGTTTGGAGCTGGAATCCAGACCCTCACTTCTCTGACAGATGCATTTCCTGTTTTGCATAATCTCTTAAACTAGCATATCTGGGCTGTAAAAATCCACATGATCAATTAACGGCAAACAAGAGGTTCAATTTTCTGTTATCTTTTTTCCGTATCTAGTGTTTACTTGCGTTTTTGCATTCCAAATAGGGTAGCCTCAAGAAGTTTTAATCTCAAGAAGTTTTAAACAGATGCCTGCTCATCCTAGTGACCTGTGTCCTGGACTTTTATGAATTATTTAAAATGAAGGACTACAAAGGATAAATATTGTGGAGTATAAACGATCTGAACAACCATTAGATGGAGTAAAGAGATGAAGAAAATTCTAATCCTTTGCCACTCTCTAGGCCCGTGATGGCGAACCTATGGCACTTGTGTCTCAGGTGGCACGCAGAGCCATATCTGAGGGCACGTGAAGCATTGCGGTATGTCAGCTCCAGCACTCATGACCAGCTGATTTTCAGCCTCCCGGAGAGTGGGGGAGGCTGTTTTCACTCTCCCAAGGCTTCAGGAAAGCCTCTGGAGTCTGTGGATGGCAAAAAACCCAGCCCAATAGGCCTACCGGAAGTTCGTCCCCCAACTTCTGGTAGGCCCATTGTGCCCTTTTACACTATCCACAGGCTCTGGAGGCTTTCCTGAAGCCTGGGGAGGGCAAAAAACGGCCCAATGGGCTTCCTGGAAGTCCAGAGTGAGTCTGTGCGCATTGTATTATGTATTTATTACATAAAATTTAATGAATATGGCTCTTTTGTTCTCTCTTCATAATACCACTATGTTTGTTTACAGTTGTTTAGAAAATGACTAAAAATCCTGGATTTCTTTTCCGTCCTCCACACTTCTTCTATAGATGGAACTCCCTCTCAATGATCTTGATGCTATGAATAACACACCTTGACTGTGGCTGAGAAACAGGTGGCTGAGATGCTTCTTGTAAGAACCAAATATACAGATTAGATCTTACCAAATATGTTTTTAAGCAGCACATGGTGAGCAACCTAAAGAAATGTGAATTATTTTTCAAGAGTGTTGGGAACAATACGAAGGTTGAATATCTATTAAGGCAGCGATGCTCATTATTCAAGCACACATCCTCCTTTGCATTTTGCTTCCCTAGAGGAAGCATTCAAAATCAGATACGTGATATACGTTTTGAACTACAATTTCCGCTGTCCTTTGTCATTGGATATGTTGCTTGATGCTCTGAATATCTTAGAATAACAGAATTGGAAGGGACATTGGAGGTCATCTAATCCAACCCCCTGCATGAGCAGGAGACCCTATGCCATTTCAGACAAATGGCTGTCCAGTCTCTTCTTGAAAGCCTCTAATGATGGGGCACCCACACCTTCCAAAGGCAAACTGTTCCACTGGTTAATTGTTCTCACTATCGGAAAATGTATCCTAGGTTGAGTCTCTCCTTGATTAGTTTCCATCCATTGTTTCTTGTCTTGCCTTCAGGTGCTCTTCTTTGTGGCAGCCCTTCAACTATTGGAACATTGCTATCATGTCACCCCTAGTCCTTCTTTTCACTACATTAGACATATCCAATTCCTGAATTGTTTTGCTGAATTGTTTTGAATTGAATTGCGGAAAAAAGGTGAAGTTCCATAAATCCAGAGGTCACAAAGCTGCCTCTCCCTGCTTTGCAGCCTTATCCAAGGACAATCCCTGTTGGATTTTTAATGTCCGCATTTATAAGCATGCAACATCAGGTAAGGTAAAAGATCTGGAGCATCATTATCACCGACTAAAGTGTACAATAGTTGCTGGATGGAGTGTCTTGGCTCATATAAGTAACCTCCTTTCTTGTGACATTTCTTCTTGTTCCTGTGATACAGCAGTCATAGGAATGGCAAACAAATTAAGAAAGGGAAAGTTAATATATATTTTCTTGGCATAGAGAAGGTTATAAATGTTCCAGATATCCCAGGGGGTAGCTAGATATGCATTTCCAAATTTTTTCATATCCAAAGCTAACAATACAATGCACTTCAGTTGTTTTAGCTGGGATTCTAGCACCCCCTGCAGTTGTCTTTCATTCAGCAGTTTAGCTCTGTAGTTTCCTTGTGTATTAATGGTGCAATAACATAGGATTTAAGGGAAGCAAATTTAAAAAACAGGCAAATATACAATTGGGCTAAAACTGCCAAATTTTTCCTTATAGTGGGTTCTGAAATGTTAAACAAGTTCAGGTTGCTTTTTAAAATTTATTTTTATTGCTTTTAAAATAATAACACAAAAACGCCCCCACAAAAGAAACAAAACACAAAGATTCATATATTATTAAAGGAAAAATGTTCAGATTGCCTTTGAAATATTTGTTCTAATTAGTAGACTCTCTTCCTCTACCTTGCATTTTGCTTGAGTTCTAACCCTCTTTCTTTGTTCAAGTACATCTTAGGAGGGGAAACACCATCAGAGTGGTAAAATAAAATAAAATTAGCTTTTGTTATTCCCTTTGAGATCTCTCTTCCTATTAAAGACACCTTACTTTAACTTGGGGACAGCCCATGACTGTTCACATTTGGTATTTGTGCCAATAGAGCTTTAGCACAGCACTGTCATACTGTATTTACCTAAGGCTATCTGAACTGATGGGAAGACGGGAGTCCCTGCTTACCTGCAGGTCAGTTCAAATCACACCACCTTTGTTTTATAATTTGCAGTTTGGAGCATGGTAAGCTTTGGGGATTGGCTGCTTTTCCCCCATTATTTAAATTTCTCCCGTTTCTCCCATTACCTAACTCAAGATTTTTAAAAGGACACAAATCTTCAAAGTTTCATCAAACCTTCATAAAGATCTTCCTGAAGTTGCTTTATGAAGTAGCCCTGCCCATTCTGTTTCTAAAAGTGATATTGTTACATTGGTTTCCTTCTATTATTCCAAGCACCTAATCTGGTGGATCTGGCAAATGAAAAATGTCTGTGCATGCACGATGCATACCCATGAATCTCTTTCAGGCCTCTCAGACAACTGGTGGAACTACTGAGAGCCTTTTTATACTATGGGGTTACTAAATGAGGCTTTAAGGCATGTTGCTCAGGAATATCTGTCAGCTCTATGGGATAGCACACACAAAAAGCATCAACCGTGAATACCAACACCATCATTATTGTAAGGTGATAGTATCAGAATCTCTCAAGTCTAAAAGTATATCTGTCCCCTATCACTTTTACAGTCCAAGAAACTATGAAGAATACCTTCTGAGACATTTGCCATGCCTTCGTTCCTTCTATGGAATCAGCTGACTCTTATTTTATTGTTGCCTAGTCTTCAGATCCTCCTCCTCTCCTTCACCTCTACCACCACCATCTGGTATCCAGTAAGGGGTTTCATTTAGCTTCACTACCAGTTCAGCACATGCACATGTGCTTGCTTCGCTCGCACACAGAAATTCTGCACATGCGCAGATCATCCATGATGACATCCGGGTGGGTGGGCAGAGCCTCCCGCCACCACTGCTACCAATTCTCCCGAAGTGGGGCAAACCGGTAGCAACCCACCACTGCTGGTGTCTCTCAAGGACATTCTCAGAGACCATTGCATCATTTCAGGGGATGTGCACCACCTGCATGGAATGAAGATGTACCCAAGGTCAAATGCAGCTGTTTCTCAGGCCTACCACTAGTCAATTTTATAGGAAAAATGACTACCAAAACCATCCTGAATGTTTTTAGTTAACTGCATGATTCTATTAAAAAAACAAATTTTCCAGGCTTCATTTCCCTGCTTATAAAAGTGCTAATGTTTTTGAGGTCTTTGCCTCATTTCTACTTCAGCCTCGAGCAAGTCAAATGTTTTGGGAGAACTGGAGACTAAAACTGGTGGGTGGGAAAGTGCCTGTCTTTGCATTCATAAGAAGATAGATAGAAGATAGAAGATAGAATGCTTCCCTTATGCATTCTTGTATATGACAGTGATTCTAAAACATGTGTGGGAAGCAGAAAAGTTAACTTAATGTCCTTTTTTCTACAAGATTGCAAAAGATGAAGGAATCCCAGTATAACTGGGTCCATGATGAATTTCCACCACTGACATAGTTTTAAAGTGGAAATATGGAGAAAAGGCAGTTACCGCATCCTAGTTGAAAGGACATATGAAAGGAAGCAGGAAAAAGATTTGAAGTTTAGTGGAAAGCTGTCTTAGTAGAAGTTCTATCATTTCCACCTATGTAAAAAGGGATATCAATTTACTAAGAGAATCAAGATTGAGAAATAGAAGGGAGTTTTCCTGGAATAAAAAGCAAGTTAACAACATGCATTAAATAAGAGAGACTGGAAGAAAGTTGAAGCTATATATAAATGGAACAGATGCAAAATAATTTTGGGCACAACTATTTCTATTAGACTGTTTCTATCTGCCACCATATTATTCTGTGGATGTGTTCTGGTTTAATAATATGAAGCACTCTTGTGATTTAGCAACACTAATAAACATCATTCAGTGAATTTTTGTTAACAGCATTTGAACATTATGGAAAGGAAGTGGTTTGGGCTTTGTGCAAACCTAAGTACAGCCCCTCTCTACTGTTCATTAAAGCAGTCTGATTTTCTCAGGCTTCCACAAAGGGCCAATTCATTAAAATTAATGTTGCTATTAATGTACCATAAATTTTGTTCAGTTTACAAAGAAGTCAGAAAAAGCAGGACTGCTTTAAAGAATAGCAAAAAGGGCCCTGTGCTAGTACATTGCAAGCATTTCTTCCTAATAATGTTCACAGCATTTATTTATTTATTATTTATTCAGTTTTGTGCTATAATGGTGATATTAAAATTGTACAACTAACTAATAATTTGTGAGAAAGGAAAATATTTTTAAAATTAAGTTAGACTCTTATTGTAAGGTATAATAGCAACACGAGCAGCCACAAGGGGGCATGTTAGACCATATAATCCTTATTCTAAAATTATTTGATGCCACACATTCAATGGTGGATGAAGGTGGATATACATGTCGCAGGATAATGTTGTTGGATCTAATCTGGGTTGGTCATCAGGACCAGAGACTTAGTTTCCTGCATAATCAATCAACTGATTTGTTTAAAATGTTGAAAAGAGAGCCCAGACACTAAAACTGAAAATGAATATTTTTTAGTTCTATTTGAAAGGACCATGATAAATATTCAATTGAAATTGACTTGTCAGAAATCTGGATTTTCCCCCACTCCACATCAGATTTATTTTGCCTGCATTTTGCTAATAAATTTTAACTTGTCCCAACTTGTTCTCTTCTGAAACTGGTTAATCCAAAAATCTCAATATCTCAAGTCAACACAGCTATTTGGCCAGTTGGCTGGAACTGAGGGATTATTGTCCTGCAGAGTTATTTATAAAAATAATAAATGTGGGATATTGATAAATAAATAGACATAACATGTGATGTTGCACAAGGCCAGGAATTTTTTTTTAAAGTAGCCAATCACTATAATTCTTCAAGATAT
>JANHGD010010145.1:15685-38503 GCA_027560375.1 Imantodes cenchoa
ACTGTAACTTGTTGCTTGTATCCTTACGATTTATATTAATATTGATTGTTTCCTGATTGCTTATTTGTACCCTATGGTAATCATTAAGTGTTGTACCTCATGATTCTTGACAAATGTATCTTTTCTTTGATGTACACTGAGAGCATAAACACCAAAGACAAATTCCTTGTGTGTCCAATCACACTTGGCCAATAAAGAATTCTAATTCTTCTAATTCTCTAATTCTGACTTTTAAAATAAGGCAGATATCTCTGTCTTTCCCTTCCACATCAACAGTGAATTGATCCCTGTTCAGCCCAGTTTGACGAACAATAGCTGCTGTGGTGGGGGGCTCTGCCCACCTGCCCAGGACACATGCACGCGCGAACCGGTAGCGATGGGTTTTAGAACCCACTACTGTTCCACATCATTCCATAAGTGACATAGTTGACCCTGGAATTCTAATATTACAAATAGTTGGCTGATGCACCCATAGGTGGCTAGTCCCGAATCCTCTCAAAGAAAAATCTAAGAAATGGCCAATTTCGCCCACTCCTCTTTTCTCTCCTCTTTTTTTCTTTTTCTTTTCTTCTTTCTTTTCTTTTCTTTTCTCTAAACATTACCATGCAGTACATGACAATCAAGAGTAGGGCACTGTTTCCTTTTCTAATAACTATACATTAACAATATTATTTGGTTTTCAGTTGTTTGCATCAAGAACTGCTGCTTGTAACTACAAGATACTTGTCAATATCTGGTGGTTTAAATTGAAAAATGTCAATTTACAACAGAATATGTAGAATATACTCAGTGATAAACAGCCCTTTTCTTGAAAATTAATGTTAAATTAAACATCTATCTCTGATACTAATGGCCTGTTTTTGCCAGTCAAGACTGTTGATGGATCGAATATCTGATTCATAAATCTAGTGCATGCCTTGATGTGACATCCATAAATGGGTGGAATAAATTGCAATCAGTGGTCTGCACAGCAAGTGTGAAAAGCTAGGCTGTGTGCTAAATTATGAACCTTATGCTTTAATGATTTTTATTGCTGTTTTGTTGTGATGCTGTTTATTATAGTTAAGTACTTTGGTCCATGAGACATTGGAGAGCAGTCAATGAAACCAACCAAGTTAATGGAGCTCTGACATAATCTAAATGTTCTAATAAATTATTAAGAAATCCTAATCAGTAAATCTCAGTCTGTCTTAAATTTTTGGTTTCCTATAAAAAAAACAACACTAGACTATCTTTATCACTAACCTTTTGTAAGCGCATTTTCACTAAACTTGATCCCTATGATCTTTGTGTTCTCTTAGTAGCAGCTATTTCTTTTTTCTTTTTCATGTTTACCTTCCTTTTCCTAACTCCACTTTTCTCTTTGCAACTATTGATTTTATTCCCAACTGCTGGTTATGGTAGTCCTTCGGGTTTGAAGAAGACACACTGTTCAGAAGTTCAACTATGGATACAGAAGTGCAGAGCCTAGCACAACTGGGGCACTGAAAGTTTATTGTTGTAGTAACTGTTGATATTAGCCTGTGTTGCTCATTGTTTTCTATTAGTTTTTGGTGGCACCTGTTTTCCAAAGGAATAGAGGCTTCTTAGCATTGGGCTCCCCAGTGGGTTCTGTCAGCAGGTACATCTTCTAGTTCCCTTGGCTAGATATTATAGTGGCGTAGGGGTTCTTTCATAGTTTCTGTGTGGTTGACCTCAAGATCTCTTTCAGACTCCATTACAATATAGAGCAACAAAGTGTACAACAGTCATCCATTGTGATGATGTATCTCACCCATTTCATCAGGACTCTCAAGAAGATTTAGAATTGAAGAATTTACATGAAGCAAGTTAGGTCTCACAAGATGGTATGAGATTTCAAATGCCATCAAATTTCAGACTGCAAAAGGGGGCCCAAGAGGTCCTGAGACTAATAGTACAACTCAAGTAAAGGACATTGACTTGCAACTGCACCCTAAAGGAACAAGAAAGAAATTGTATTCAGGACTGGAGATCATATTCACTACATTTAAGTATAAGATAGAGAGAGGAAATAGTTTATGAACATTGGCTCTCCAGAAATTCAAAACATCTCCAAACGGACTGTAATTATGTGACACTTTTACTAAAATGCTTCAAAAATCAGTTCCCTGATGATATTTAAAAGATAAATATAGCCATCATTTTGTTTGATAGCGCCCAGTGTTCAAGTCTGTCAAGATCCTTCTGTATCTTGAGCCTATCTTCTGGAGAGTTGGCTATTCCTGCCAGTCTGGCTATTCCTGCCAGTTTGGTGTCATGTGCAAATTTGATGAGTTCCCCATCTATCCCCTCGTCCAAGTCATTGCTTACTTCCATGAGAATGCCAAAAATGTAAATGCACTTCAGAAGTACAGAAATTACAAAAGCACTTCATTTTATTCGAGATCAAATGAGAATATAATCAAATGCAATATATATTAATTGAACTCTTTCACACTTTCACAATGTGTGTCCAATATCAATAAATTATAATTATAGATTTGAAGGCAGAGCTATTTTTAAAGTCAAAGAAATTGGTTTTCACTAACACATATTTATATTTCACTAACACATACAGCAACATAATTGTCTTCTCTATTGATTTCATATTTATGTCTTAAGTATTGTATTCTTCAGGATTTCAGATCTTTGTGTGAATTATCAATATTTAGCATAAACTACTTAAATATGGCAAACCTAAAGCAAAACAGGCAAACTACCTGTTGTCATGCATGAATTTCAAGGCTCTCTTCTAATGCTAGACACTTTATTACAATATCTTCATACTGTAATATGAACCATATGTTATGTCAATCCATCCCCTGTGATTTGTAAAACCATGGCTCTTTCTTGGATGAGTTCTGTTTTATAAAAGCTTTAACGTACTATAACATCTGCTGCTAATTTGGTGCCATCCAGATGTGTTTGGCTTCAAAATTCCCAGGAATAATATCTGTTAAAGAACCAATTAGCTCATGCAATGACGACAGTTGCTCTGAAGCCAAAGTTGGGCCTGTTTTAGGATTTGGAAAGAGAGGATGGCTATTGTTCATCAAATGAGATAATTTCCTACATTTCAGGCAAAATTCTATGTTCATTGCCATTGCTAATAAAGCTCGATTTTAGCCTAGCAAGGTGATACATATGCATATGGCTCTATGAATTAAGTCTCTCATATGAATTGAGTCTCTCCAAACTATTTGTTTATATAGTCTTTCTTTAAGAATATAATTTTGGAATTAAGGAAGAGAGAATACCCACAAACAGAGCAAAAGAGACCACTAGACAATAGAATTCCCTCTCCTTTGTGCGTTAACACAAAAGCAGTCACTTCAAGATGCCTTTATATGCAGCCAAAAGTGGTCCTTTTGTTTCCGAAGCAACAGGAAGCGGTGATTCTTGGCCTCCCAAAAGATGCTTATCTCCCTCTCTCAGGCCACCAACTGTAGCTTCCGGAGTCAGAGAGATTCATTTCTTTCACACACATATCTCAGCCCCCCACATGTGAAGAGTGTTCAACGGACGATTATTTTTGGAACAATTTACATTTCATATTTAAACTGAGTATGAAATGTTTTAAAACATATTTCCTAGAAAGATGGAAGAAGGAGAGGGAAACAAAAACAAGTATAAATGAGAGGAATCTACTTATTATTTCAGTTCTTTTAGAACTCCTTATGGGGATAAGAGAGGGTGCCCAAACTATTGTAGGAAGAATAGAAGACACTTGACTTAATTGTTCAAAAAAATGATTCAATCTGATTGTACTGATAAAATCAGCTTGCATTCTAAAAGCAAATTTACATGTTGCTAGTTGTTACTGGAAAATCCTTTGTGGCTATAGGGAATTCCCCCCACAATTTTTTTTAAAAAACAAAACAAAACAGTATACTCCTACAGTCCTACAAGTGCTCTTTTGTTGCTGTGCTACAATCTCAGAAACTAATGAAATATATGTGCAGTTGCTCATTTTGTGAGCCATGAAAATCCAGAATGCAGATTCTCATTTAAATATCATATCAGAGCATCGGGTTACTCAGCCTGGCCAATTGATCATCCTGGACAGGAACAATATATGTATTTTCTGTTCCAGATGTACCTTCCCCAATAAACAAAATTTATCTGAGATTTGGGGTGTTCTGCATCCTTTGGTTATTCTTTTGTTCTAATTTCTATTTTACTCTCTGAGTTTGCTTCCTGACCTGACTTGCTTTTTTGTACTGACTTACAATAGCAGGATTTCAACCGTCTCTCAGGATTTTCTAGTTATTAAGTTATTCATTTTCTAGTACTGTACTCAATTTAATAATTCTGGGAATGTCCTTCTGGGAACATCCTTCTTATAAATGTTCAATTTTCATAATACAGTCATACAGATCTTATTGCGATGATCTTTGAAAGTCCATCTTATTTTCTATGTAACTGAAAGTAATTCTTTGAGGATGGTGTGGTTAAATAATTGTCTTGAGATCCCCACCATCAGAGAATTTCTAGTGAGAATACAAAAAGCACTTTCTTGGTCACCACTTTTCAAATTTTAAAATCCCCTATTCAAACACCAGCAAGCCTTTTATGCAGTCCTTTTATTGATAGAATAGTGGGATATACTTTAAATGAATGAATAACAACCAAGGTTTCTTAAAGTTGATATATATGTGATTTCAATTTACCAGTCAGAGTATAAATGATGAGATCACTTTGGAGACGAAAAGTATATATACAATGATTGAACTTTTGTCATAATCAATAGGCCAAGAGTTATTTTTTATGTTTAATCTCACTTTCTGTTATTAGCTATAATAGATGAGACTGGAACCTCACAATTCATCTTCAAATCCTGAAGACAAACCATCAATTCTTGGAGCTCAGATGCATCAAATATAACAGAGAAGAGAGAGTGAAGAAGGGTGTCTTCTTTCATACTTTTCCATCTTCCATGGAACAATGGAATCATTATTTGAGTAAAGTTACTAATTGATAGGAGTTCACTTTAATTGAGAAAGAACTATGTATCACACTTTCCATGTTTTCAGTCTCTTGCATAGCTATATGTATCTTAACATGACTATAAAATCAGCAATGTCCCATCTGATTGCTAATATATCATTTAAATTTCCATCATAACTCGTAACTAGCTGCCCTATTCAGGAAATGTATTCCATCAAGAATTCTGAAATTAATTTTCATTCACACTAGGAAATACCAACCTTTCTGGTTCTCACACCCAAGAGCATGTAAGTTGAAATTTATCCTATTTTTAGTATGATTTAGTATTATTTTTAGATTTCTTTTGGGAGGAAAGGCAAGTCAAAGTCTGCCACTTATAGTCCGGATGGGCTTGCTGTTTTCTTTTACTCAATCCCACACTTCAATGTAATGAGAGAATACCAGGAAACCAGGCAGTGTGGACAGGAGGAAAAACAAGTGACTGAAAAGAGCAGCCAGGAAATAAGAAGGTTGAAGGTGATGAGAATAATGACTCTTCTACAATGGTATGGATAGGAACTGATATCAGATTTGTGGAATTCCCTTTTATATGGCTAAAACTCTGGATTCAGTTGACAACTCAAACCAGTTCTCATTGCTTCACTTTCAAGGGAATAGATGTTTCTGTAGCTGTTGCAGTGCAAACCTCTACTTACCATAGGAGAACAGAGTGCTAAGGTGCTTGTTGGAATTACAGTTAATGAGAAATTACCTCTGTGTGTTTTTCAGAGCATTGTTAGGCTTATATATCATGGTTGGTAAATCTCTATTTTTCCAAATAAGAACAGTCAAAATCAGGGGTGGGTTCTAACTGACTTCGCTGCTGGTTTGCTTCCTCCCACGCCACGTGGACGCGCCATGTGGGCGCACACATGCTTTGCATGCATGCATGAGCAGTAGCAAAAAATCAAAAAATAATTCAAAAAAGAGCCAAAAACAAGATGCCAATGCATGCCCAGTGCTGGATACTCGGCTTCTGCACATGTGCAGAAGAAAAAAACCCTGGAAAAAAATTAAGAGGGAAAAATTCCAGAAAAAAATATTCCATTTTTTTAAAAAAAAGATGGCAGCACCTACAGACCGGCACCATTCGAATCGGTTCTGTGATTTAATTGTGACATCACTAGCAGATTGCTACCAGTTTGGGTGAACCGGTCCGAACTAGGAGGAGCCCACTGTTGGTCCAAATGCTTAAAGTGTTATGCCCTAAGGAGGATTTCAGTATAACCTTGTTCAAGGTGCTGCCCCAGATTCATCATAGATGAAATTAGACACAACTTAAATGACTGTCCTTAAACTCTCATTTTTAGTGCACCATCAACTACCAAAAGCTCTGAAAGTAATGTATTATTATTTAAATCTTTTTCAATCTTCGGCACTAGGCTTAGAAGCTCCTGCAGCCCTGTCAGATAGACAAGACTGAGAAATAGTCAGTGTTCCAACCTAAAGATAGTTTTTTTAGAATAAGTTTACAGAATCTTCCAAGTCTGAATGCACTACCCTTTCTCTTTCTTTTATCTAAGTGAGAATTGAGGGGAGGAGATTGTTTGACGCATATTCACAAATTATTTTCTTGGCTTGAGGTCAGGTTTTGTTTTCCTGACTGTAACTTCCCTCTGTTCTTCAAACCCATCCTCTTTATTCATGACAGCTACATTGTTTGCTCTTATTGACGATCTACTGCAGGTCTTAGTTAGGGGTGTGCAACCCTGCAAGGTTTAGATTTTAGTCAATACCATTGACTATGGTATTTTTCTGGACTGGCTAGGATAATTGAGAATTCAGGACACCATTCTTCAGTGATTCAGTTAATCTTATCAGCTGGTGTGTATGAAAATGAGGGGTTGAGCCGTCAGTCTCTACAATATGGAATTCTTTGGGGCTTGATCGCCTGTCCTATCTGCATGAAGTCACTGGCTTTTGGAGGTCATTTGGAGTATTGACAATATGCTGATGATACTTGATGATACACTTATATAACAGGTGTTAAAGTTCCAACTAACAAACCCTAGCAAATCAGAACTGAGACTTGGCTCTTTCTCAAAGGTCTTCTGTATTGAGTACATCATATAAGTACAGCTTCAGTGGAAAACCAAGTCTAAATCTTTCCTACAGTTTCAGTATAATTAAACTGGGAAATAACCCCATCCCTAAGTGTCACAGGTCACGTTGGCTAATTGGATTAACTGATGGGCTCTTCAGGCATTCCTTTCCCAACCTTATCTGTTGCCAGGAGAGATGACCTTGGTTCTCAAGAGAAAGCTCTTTGTTGTGTCTAGTGTCCTTCTTCCCCTTCCCCCTGTGTATATCTGAGGAGCAGAAAGATGGCTGCAGCCAGGTTCGGTTCAAAGTTGACACCAGGCTGTTCAGGAAATGTAGTTAAAATCATGTCTTCAGTGTCATGAAAGCACAGTAAACTGACCATTATTTAATATATTTTATTGTATTTTTTTATTAAAATGGGAGTTTCTACTTATAGGAGTGCCAAAATATCTTGGCTAGTTTTCATTTTGACTAGGTTGGGGTGGAATTCTATTTGCTGTTCTGCCTTTGGCAGTTGAGTATCTTAGGTTGCCATTATCAATACTGGTGAAATGGTAGAAAAAAGTGCAGCATAGGTCATTGCCTTTAGTTTGGAAAAAGTCCTAGAATGCAATGAGAATATATTATTGCTTATTTTGATATTCTGGTGATTTATACTGTCACACAAATTCTTCAAGCTCATAATTAGACTAATTTGAAGTAGAGTAATGAGGAAATATTAAAAAAGTGCTCAGCTTGATGGTTTCTTCAAGGTTTGTATCCTTTCTCAAACTTGTCTTATAGAACTTCTAATTCAATGATTCAATTCTTCTGAATCACAGTTCTCCAAACACAACAGAATTTCCTAGTTTTCCTTCACTAACTGTGGGTTAATGACAGCAGTCAATCAGTCAGCTGGAAAATTGACTGGTAAAATATTTTAAATAAAAATCTTAGTAGAAACTGAGACATATATTTTGACCTTCTATGAGAGCACAAAAATGAAATATTTACCTGGGGCTGCTGCCTAGCTGATGAGTCAGCTGGAAAAAATGCAGAACATTAAATGTGAGACATAGAAAAACAAATTTGTAACAGGGTTTTATGTAAATTCAGACCACTTAACATTTAGAGGTACTGCACACATACATAATCTAAGTGATTGCAACACTGTAAAAGGGAAATAACCTGTTGCTGTGTTTGTCTTCTGTTACTTTGAAAGTGATTTGGAATAAAATATTATTTCTTCCCTTCTCACTCTAATGATACCCATTTTTTGAAATTCTATATGATTAACAGAAAATAATAAAGACAGAAAAATGGTGTAATGTTAACAGAAGTAGTACAAAACGTATCCATAAAGGATGAAAGAGATAACTCTAAGGAAAGAGAGACATTTTTCATATAAAGAGCAATACAGGCATGCAAAATTAAGTTCATATTTTTAACATATGTATCAACAAATTCAATTGGGTACTCTTCATTTATTTTAAATTTCAATGTGCATAATTCTAGCAAGTAAAATCGGCTTTTCATTCTGAAAATTCAAAATATGGAGGCTTTCAATTTGGAAACGTTTGATATAAAATCATTAATTGTTATCATCTATTAAGAAACCAAGAAATGTAACATTAGAATGCTTTGCTACATTGCCAGAGCTTTTTGTTGTATCTTAGCCTTGAGTGACTTTTACGTTTTTAAAAAAATGGTTTAGCTCACAAGTCACCAAATGTGGTCCGTGATAAAATTTTGGTGGTCCGTGGAGAAATCTTGGTCCCTAGGCCAGATATGGCCGAGACCCATTAATCCAGCCTGTGCATTACAATTAAACAACCTTTAAAGATTTTGTTATGATTAAGTAGGCATTTACGATTTTGTTATAATTAAATAAGCATTTATAATTTTGTTATATTAAATAAGTGCATTCATATTAATAAAATGGAAGTTCTATGATTATTATTTTACAAATATATTTATCTTTAAAAAAAAAAAACATATTAATAGCCTGCGGGACTTAAAATTATGAATTAGGGCCCGTGGGATTTAAAATTATGAATTTGGTGGTCCGTGGAATTTAAAAGTATGACCTTGGTGGTCCCTGAGGTCTAAAAGGTTGGGGACCCCTGGTTTAGCTTGATAGATGAATGTTGTTTGAATAGGAATGGATGGCAAGGAATACCCATGGTCTTTAGGTGGCAAAGGGCTGAATTCTCTGAAGTGGCTGTAACAGCCACTGGCTTTGTAAGTTATAATCAGCATCTTGGATTGCGCTTAGAAATTCCATGGAAGCCAGTGGTGTTATATCAGCCAATCATGAAATGCCCAGAACTTCCCACACTGCTGTGTACTATTTTGAACCAGCCCATTTTCAGTCATTATTATTCTACACTTCTCCTAATCACAGGAGAAGCCACGTGTGGTCATTTTCCTGAGCTTTTTTCTTAGGCTATCAGATCTTGATAGCAAAAATTGAACTCTGCTATTATCTAATAGCCATCCAAGCTTTTGCGGCCCAAATTTTATAGCCTTACCCTTTTTCAGTTTCTGTAACTAGACTTCGCTACCTTCAATTGGACAAAATGCTCTTTTTCTTTGAAACGAAGTGATCTTTTTGTCTAGAAAGTTTTACAGCTATATAAACACATTTTTCTGATAGAACTCTGCCTGAGAATTGTACTGAACTATAATAAAAAAAAAGGGAATGCATGTAGTCCAAATTACTAATTGCAAGATAATGTTTTTATTGTCCTAGGCACTTTGCAAAGCTAAACAGGAAGAACACATGGATTAACATCAAAATGGCTTTCAGTGTTTAAGAGATTGGATCATGCTGGCTGACTCCTAAGCTGTATTGTTTTATTAATAAACTCATTTGAATTAATAGCTGGTAGCTGGTTTGGTTGTATATGGAGAAATTGAAATCAATTGATAATGTAGAATTGTAGATAATGTAGCAAATCCTGCTACAGGCATGTTCCAAAGATCAATAATGTTTGTCAGAAATGCTAATGAACTGTGGGAAAGAGAAAGCTAATGGTCCTACTTGAGCTCCCCACCCTTTCATTTTCACCAGTACAAAAACAGGAAAACTATAAAATACTTAGGCCAAAAATTGCATAATGAGCTTTTACTGTGACTTTCAAGACATACACCACATGGTTTTACATTGGTGAATATTGATGCAGACAGTTCTGGCAGCTATATTTCATGGAAGTTACCAAATCAGATTTTTTTTCAGATGCAACAATGTTATATTTGACATTTATCAAATTAATAGCATCAATAAAGTAGCTGTCAGTTGTCAAGATCTTTCCTTTCCTATATTGGCATAAATTTATCTATATAATCTGGGCTTTGTTATAGAGAAAAACATAGTTAGGAGGACACCTAAGTCGCATTTCTATATTCCATATCAGTATTCCACTTCTGGAAAGAGTCTGAATATATGGAAAGAAGCTGTACTTACTCAGTTTTCAAAGAAATGACCACTGAAAATGCTTAGGTATATTCTTCAGAGGCATCTGGGGAGGGAGGAGAAGTCCCAAAAAAGTCAAGGGGTGGCCATAACTGTGCACTACACTTTTTTTTTTACATGTAATGCATCTTGAGTTTTTTGACACTACACTCTCCCAGCACTGTTGATGCTGGGTTTTTTTTTTCATTATGTGATATATTCCAAGGAATATCAGTTTTGCTGAAATTGAATCGTAAAATTTATCCTCAACTGAACTTGTATAATTTGTTTTAATTGAGCATGGACAACATACTGGGGCGTTTATTTAAACAAACAGATCAGTAACATGGAATGTGTAACTCAGATTGCTTTGTGACGTTTAACCTGTATGATGATTCTCTCACAAATAGACTTGCACATTCTATTTCTTATAACATTCAGACTAAATATCTTCTTAATTTTTAACAAACAAGATTTCAATATATTTTCTATATGTTCTGAATATATTCTGAAATGTAAAGCTGACATGTGTCATCATATAGGAGATGGAAGGTAATAATTTTTGCAATTTAGACTTCAACAATACATAGAAGAAATATAGCCAGATGTGCAAGTTGGATTCAGAAGAGACAAAGGCACTTGAGGTCACAGTACTAACATCCAGTGGATAATGGAAAAGCCAATGGAGTTCCAAAAAGACATCTGTTTCTGCTTTATTGATTATACTAAGGCTTTTTACTATGTAGTCTATAACAAACTTTGGACAGCCTTTTAAAAACATGGGGATATCAGGCCTCCTCATTTGCCTAGTAACACGGTAAATACGAAGCAACTGTTAGAATGGGATAAGATGCAATTAAATAGTTTGAAATTGAGGAATTAGTAGAGCAACATTGTGTACCATCCCCTTATTTACATGTATTCATACTATATGAAGAATATATCATAAGCAATGCTAAACCAGAAGAAATAGAAATTAGAAATAAAATTGATTAGAAAAACACCAGTAACTTCAGATATGCTGCTATCATTTTGATGGTAGGAAGTGAAAAAGACTGAAGGAATTTCTTATCAAAGGAGAAAGTGGAGACTGCAGAAATCTGTGTGGCATCATTATTAACATGAAACAAAAAACATTGCATCAAAAGACAATGCCGAAATGGAATTAAATGATGAAAAAGTTGAAGTAGATGTATTTTATCTTTGTAGGCTCAAAAATTAATAGGCATGTGGTTGATGACCATGAAACAGGAAATATCTGCAATTTGAGAAAATGACAATGAAACATCTAGATAAAATGTGCAGAGACATCACACTGACAATCTATATTGCCAATGCTGTGATTTTCCCAATTGTAATTCATATTTTAAAAAATAAAAGTTGGGGCATTTGAATTATGGTGGAAAACAGGAAAACAGACAACTCATTGAAAGCACTAATGATGATGGTAAACCTTAAATATTCTGAATGATATACCGTAGTGCCACAGCAACCTGAACAAAAATTATAATCTTTTTTCCAATTTAGACTGCAATGTTGAGGCAAGCAATATATTTAAATATTTGTGTCAGGACACTTTGCCCTTCTTCATAAAGTTATTTTCAACATCCTGTACATCATCCATTAATTTGCATCTTTGTATATTTCTTTTTCTATTCCACTGTAGATCATTAAAAATGAATCACTAATTAGCCACAATTAATCAGTATATTTATATGTATATAGTATAACATACTAATATACATGTATGGAGACATAGACTGCAGAACATAGTAATTTATTGACACTGTTCTTATATATCTATCCTAAAAAGTGCATTTATTACATGCAATGTTAGTTAAATCTAAGTCTTATTCGGTCGTACTGCATTTATGTAAAGAAGATGATACAGAATTTTATATTAAATATTAAAGTCAAATTCAGCTTTTAGGCCTAATGTTTTCCAAAACAGTTGAAATATACTCAAAGATGGATACATAGATTTTATTGGGGTGGGAGGTGGTATGTGATTTATATATGTTGCAAAAGTATTCTAACTAAACATTGGAGTATAAAATAGTACATATAACTAAAAAAACCAACCCTGGAATAAATCTGTTCTTAGGAACAGATATTTCTCTTGGCAGGTTAATTTCCAGTCTTATGTTAAAGTACAAACTATCTATGAAATGTTTTTTAATCATTAGAAATAGGTTTTTTTACACTTACAATAATATTTATTGTTGCAGTGGCCTAGAAATTCAATAAGTAAATATAAAAATAAAATTTACATTTGTAAACTTTAAGCTTTATTTAAATCATTGGCTATGTCAGGATACAACAGGGAAATAGCATGAGCTAATAACTAGTTGTTTAAGAGCAGTTCAGGTCTAATGTCAAACAATCCCTATTTGTGTCCTCTACCTTGTGCAAGAGATTAAATTAATCAGAATCAAAGAGCAAACAAAAAACACTCCTTGTTGTTCTTTAACAAAGGACTAGTGGAAAATCAATTTTCAGATTCTGAATTAATGTTTTCTAGAACCATTGGTTCAGACATTAACAAGTATTTTGCTTTATTAAATTCTGGATTAGTTTCTTCATTCGAACATTTGATGCTGCTGTCTTCTGATAACCAGAATTCCTATTCATTACAACTGAAGCAGCCGATAGGTATGTACATTCCTTTCTTCCCAGGACTGACTAATCCTCACATGTACATCCAGGACGCCCAAATATGCATCACAGCATAACCTGATAAAAGGCTGGAATAGGATGTGACATTTCTTTCACAGGAACTTTATCAGATTATTTTGTTCTGTATACTTTGTCTGGAATTACATTCTTTATGAATTGGATGTCTTTGGTTAGATAGTAATTTGAAACACAATAGTCTTTTTTAAAATTCCATTGCAACAGAGTCAATTGGTTATTGTGGCAAATTTTCCCTTTGCCTCAGTTTGATATAAGGAATGAGATCAGCATTTTCCAGCTGGCATAGTATTAGTATCTGAGCAGGGAATGAGGTTGTTATTGGGAATATTTATTACTCTGTGATGTCATCCAGTAAAAAGACAGGATGTTAAAAATTAAGAATATATATAAAATAAAAATCAGTAATGAATCATTGGAAAAATTTCAAAAATATTTAGATTATGTACTATGATAGCAACTGAAAAATATTTTCAGCTCAATTGTTAACATGTTACATTACTAAAGCATCAACTGAACATCTTAATATGCAAATCTATTGATATTAGTTCTGGGTTTGTACATGTGTCTCAAAAAATATTATCACATAAGGTAATATATCCTGGGAGGATATATGTTTCAATCCTATCACTTGTCACAGGTATGTGGAAGTTACCCATAGGCAGTAAAGGCAGCTCTAGAGCTGTTAACACATAAGAACTATCATATATAAACAAATTTCTGTGAGCAATATTAACTAAAAGGGGTTGTGGGGAAAGAATGACATTAAAATGATTTTTTTAAAAAAATGTGTTAAATATTTCAAATTTTCATCATGTTCTTCATTATAAAATTTTAATTACTGTATATATTTGTATATAAACATTACTATTCAAATTTTATTACTGAATTAAACACATACAATAGGAAATTATATTGTCTAATTTTGCCTGATCTACTTCAAAAGCTGAATGTTGATAAATTAAAATTAATTAATTAACTAAATTAAATAATGAACCATTTTGAATCCGATACAGATTTTTTTTCTGTATGAAATTAATTTTGAAATCATGTAAAATATACTTTTCTTTAAAAAAAACTCTGATGCCATTGATTTGTAATATAAGATATTCCAACTCACTATTTCATATCTCTTGTACATTTCTTGTCTCCATTTCTTGATGTAGAGCTTTAATTTTTGCAGAACAATGTTGGTTTGGTCTTTGAAAAGGCATTCTCATACAGAATGCTTAAGAAATGTTGGAAGCCAAGAGAGTATCAGAGCCAAACAATAAAACTAAGAGATACATAAATTGTATTTTGACTGTTTTATGCATGTTATACAGTATTCCTTTTATAATCCTTCAAACATTGTAAAGATATCATTACACGCTACTTGATTGAAAGCATTAATCCTATTTTCTACCCAGATTTTAAAAGCAAAGTTTTCCAACCATTTTAAATAGGATTACTCCAGAGCATTAATTTTTCATGATAGCTGGAGTCAAATTTAATTTTCTATCCAATAGAACCCAGTGTGCCCAACACTCTTCATTTCCTGCTATAGCAAGAATAAAAAAACTTGACAGAACTTTATAGCACCAATAAAGCTTGCAAGAAATCAATGTCTTTCTCATGTCAACATGTTTTAAAGTCCAGAAAATCAAAAGCATCTTCACATGTGGCAGCCACATCTTTAAAAGAAAAATCCCATCTATTTCTTCCTTCCATAAAAAGTTCACCATTAAGTTGTCATTTCATTGCATTTCATTGCCTTGCAAGGTATTAACACTGGAGGTGCTCTCAAAAATGCCAGCATGTCAAACTTTTTTTCCAGTAGAAAATGAATGAGCAATGACCCTTCTTAATCATTTCTGCAGGACATTCCAGATTTGACCTTTTAAGTTTATCTACCTTTTAAATCCAGTGACTTTTGCCTAGTTGAATGGCTTTTATCCAGGGGTTATTATCTGAATTAGATCAAGCTACAGGTTCCAATAGCAACAACTAGTTCTTGTCTTAGCTTATCCTTTTCCTCCAGATTGGCTGGCCCACAGCTGGCCTCTTAACCTGAAGAACTTTTGTTGAACAAAGATTTGTCTGTCTGTCTGTCTGTCCATCCATCCATCCGTCCGTCCGTCCATCCATCTTCTATCTATCATCTCTAATCTTTTTATTCTTCTTATTCTTGGCCGTGTATAACTTTCTCTTAAGAAAACATGGCTATAAAAAAAAAAATTAAATGTGATAGCTGATTTGTTGGCATAGTTTCTTGAAATATTATCCTTTTTTTTATTCTTCAGTTCTACTTCAATATCAATTGAAAGAATATGGAACATTCCAATATTGGTATATTACATCACCTTTCAATAATATTCATTTTCAAAGCTTTCTGGAGTCAAAATGAACTCAGAAACCATGCATTTTGTTAGTCACTGCCTAACAAATTGTGTATTTGGAACATGTTGTGTTTGGATGAATATATAAAAGAATTCAAGGAACATAAAACTGCTTATTGTAGTATATGAAGATTGAAAACAACTGTGGTTTAAGTCCCATCTGTGGTTGGACCAGTTTACTCTGAGAATGAAATTAAATGTACAGAACTACAAAAATTTATTTATTGTGACCCTCTCCCTTCCCAGACTGGGCCTCAGTTCCTCAAGAAATAATGGAATTCCATCTAAACCAGGCATATCTTTCACATTTTGAAAACTCTGCCCAAAACTGAGATTAAGCTTGCTTTTAAAATGTGTAATTCTGACTTGCAGAAAGAGAAAAGCATAACTGGGCATTACTGTGGTATCAAAACCCACTGTAAAAGAGGTTGCACATTCTCTTTTGAGAGAGATCATCCATCAGACAACCAGCTGGTCTCTTATAAGATGGCTTCTTTGTGTGGGTGTATTGGAGCCTGATCTGACATTCAACGGGAATAGTATCAAAACAGTGATTCCTTAATGTGACTCTCAGGTAAATAGAAAAAAGCAGAGATAGTAACTATTATGGTTAACAAACCCAACCCCCCTAGGCATATTGGTCTGTTCCCATTTCACTCCACTACTATATTAATTTCACTGTAAGATGCTCAAAAATACATATCAGGCCACTGATGAAATCCTGTAGCAGTGGGAATATGGATATAAATATATATTTTAAAAAATGGGATAGCTGGAAGGATTCTATCCTGAGGAACTATAGAAGATGATAGGGAATGTCTGAGAAAAGACTGCAATTTTGTTTTGTGACCTTGCCTTGTCTTGCCTGCCATGGCAAAATTTTATGAATGTGCAAAACTCCCCAAGATAATAGTTTTGTGAGAATGCCAATATGATGTGGAAATTCTAAATGTGAACCTCACATTAAGATCACTGTCTACCCTTGCAATAGATAATGCAGGACTTTAGTGCCCAACTGATAACACACTTACTAGATCAATGCATGGTGATAGTTCAGTAAAAACGTAATCGTTATCTAAAAATACTTTGTGCGTAGCATTAAGAAACTTCCAAAAAACCTTATTACTATGCCAGAGGCTTTTAGAAAATAGTTATCCAAATGTTTTAAGTGCCCTTTCTTACATTTAATAAAGTTTATGAAGATTCTTAAGAATCTTCTGTATAAGAAGAAACTGCTAGCTGCCCCAGTAAGGCTCCCTCCACTGGCTTTATAACATTTTGTTCTCAAGTCCTTCAATTTCAGTATGCCTCTAGCTAAAGTTCTCTCCTGGGTTGGCTTGAAGCTAATTAATTTTAAATCATTCGTTCTGTTTGCTTTCTTCTACATGGAAAAAACTTACTTTAAAACTGCCTTTCAGCAGTTAGTTCTTGGTTTCTTTTTGTTTAAATATTGCAACTAATCAAAATTATTTTCTATAGAAGAAATGTACTTTTAAAATTCTCCAGCACTGCTCATGTTAAAATACCCAGAATATTTTTTCTCATATTTATATATACTTTTTAAAGCTTATGTTCTGTCCATAATAAAAGCAAGGAGTTTCCAGGAAAGTGTTAACTGATGTACTATTGTCGGGTGAGGGGAAGTTTAACAATGATGTTGACAGACTCTTCTGAACTATATAAAGCTATGAGATCAGGCTTCAGAAAACTCCACCTCACAATCTTGAGCCACAAGCACATCTTTTAGGAGGGAATCCTATCCCACAATGAACTGACCTCAAAAAGCTTTAGTTCATAGGAAGAAACACTGAAGCCAGAGAAACTGAATCTGAGGGAAGCTCTGAGAATCATTCAGTTGTTAGTCCTAGACACTGCTTCTATACTGGGAATGATGCTAGTGTGGAGTTTTAAGATCATGAAGCAGAGGCAACTCCTCTGGGCAATCTTCTATGTTTTGTGCCTGTTGGGTGAGTATTTGAAAAGGAGGTACAACCTATGAGCCTTTTATGCACAAAAGTGAAAGAATGGAATTATCAGTCTGTATGCCATCGTTTATGAAGTATTAATAGAAGTATATACTTTTAATGTAATGTCAGTCCTTTTGAGATTCAAAAGGCAGATAAAAAAAACAAACAATATGGAATCAAAATCTTCCAAATTGGTGATTTAGAGACAGAAATAGTTATATATGTGTAGTCTCCCTTTGTGAGGAAATGCTGTATGGAAGCATAGGGATAATAGATGCAGGTGTTTATTCATTGTTTTGGAACTGTAGGAACTTTTCCACAAATCATCAAGAATTCTTAGTTATCCTAGCATGTATTTCTATCATTCATTTTTAATCCAGAGTACATAAGTAGAAGTCAAAATACTGTTAAGGTTTTTTTTTTAATCTATGCTTGTAATCCTCCAATGTCTATGCTATATAGTTTATTGTTTTAATATCTTAGAGAAGTAGATTCAGTTTGTATTAGTGTATTTATTTAAGCCTGCTCTTTAAAATGTATCCTTCTCCCCAATGCATACTGTCCAATGTTTAGTTTCAAAAAGAGTTATCAATTCCATTGCAAATGCATTATCTTTCTGTAAATGCTTAAAATGCAGCAGGATAAAATATATTTGATTTTGTGTGTGTATGTGTGTTTGCACATGCCCATGTGTACACAAGGCTTCGAGTCAGTGTTCTTCCTGATGGCCACCTGGAAAAGTCCCTGAAGTTTTATTGGAAATAATAAATAATTTCTTTCCTAGCGCTAAGAGTGAATGAGTGACCTAAGGTCATTTAGCTGGCTTTGTGTCCACAATGTGACTAGAAAATGTTTTTTTATTTGAACATATTGTGTACTGCAATATCCAGACTCTTCAAATAAGTATTTTTAGTGAAAAATATTCATTAATACAATCAAAACTAATACTAATACAATATTAACAGTAGCAAACATTAAATCAGAGTTTATCAGTTGAATATATTCACCAGTTGATACTGTATTTTACAATTTATAGACCATGTGTGAGGATATTTTGCCATTCAAAAAGTCCTTCCATTCTGAGCAATGGGAAGTTAATGATGGGCCAGTGCATTGTCTTTTTTTTTTCAATTTGTTCCTGTAGTTAATAAAGCTCATCTGTAAGTGAAGATGTTGTCATAATGATAACCACATCGCTCTTATTTAGGTGAAAATAGCCCACAATTGATTGACCAACTGAAACATTCTGTCCAAAAAGAAAAGTAGGCAACTTACTCTATTTTTTCTTTAGCATATCATTAGATGCTACATCCTATCAGATGGTATATGGTTCTTTTTCTGAATGTTTTATATCCATTGTACTTTGAAGCACTCCCCAAAGGATCCTCAATTGCTCTCTGTTGACATGTTTGATTCTGTTTGATTCTCCAAATGCCCAGAAATATATAGTAAATACCTGCTGAGAACCTGCATATTGTCCACATTCCCTAATAACCACCACAGTGTTGCTGGGGACAAATGCCTATTATTAGATAGAATAGAATGCATTCTATATTGGTAGAACAATGTTTCTCTATCAAAGCAAGAATTTACAAACTCATTCTGCGGTAGTAGACATATTGCATAAATGAAATTCTTTATTTAAAAAATCCAGCTGTGCATTGCTATTTTAGTGGATGCAGATAATCAGCCTCTCAGTCAATATTCATAACATATTGGGGATGGTGAGGACAATATCTGTCTTGTAAATAACCTTGGAGCAAGTAGACTGTATTATTTTGAGCCATCCATCTTTGTGCCCTGATTTGCAACTGTAAAGATCTGATCATGCGTGAGAAGAATGGGAAATCTGAATGTGACATTCAAATAATAGCTTGAATCCTTTTTTAGTATCACATATGAAAACTGCCTCGTAATTAATTATCAGATAATCATGGTAATCATGGTGTGTGTGTGTGTGTGTTTCTATTTCTCTATTCTAAGCAGTATCTTCAAGTATTTTATTAGCAGTTTTGAAAGTTCTCATATTATTGGAAGAGCAACTCTCCATTTGTCTTAGTACAGGTTTCAGTCCATAGAGAGGCCCTTAACCAGAAATAAGAAAAACATGGAATTGGTTTTGCAAATATGTAGCCAATATGCAGGAAAATGACTATATGGATGTATATTTCAATCTGTCTTATAATTTTTATTCATGTTGTACTGAAAGATTGGGATGCATCTTGAAAGAAAATGTATCCAAGGCCATTGGCTGTATGTAACTGAACGTTGACTTGAGTCCAAGAGAGAAAAGGCTTCCAAAAAGTGGCGGTGACTGTTTACCATTTCAGAGATGCATGAGGAGTTTTGGTTTTGGAATTTGTTTATACTTGGCAGTCATTTTAAGAAGATTATTGTGCACTTGTGGATTCTTGAATTCTTTCCCACTATCTTTATAATACTAATCTCCCCACCCCCCCTCTCTTCTCTCTCGTACATTCATTACTTTACTAGAGTTAGGAGTAAACCAAATCTCTTCAATGCATTCAAAAAAGCAAAATAAGTCATTGGCTAGGAGACTTTATTTGAATTGTCATGGTACTATTCCTCGGAGTTTACTACAATCTTAAGATCCTTATTTCTTAAGAAAAATCAGAAGAGAATAATCTCTAACCAAAATGAACAATCCAGAGGGCAATTTTTCAGAAATGTTTGGTTGTATCCATCCTTTCTTCTTCTTTTTTTAATGAAATGTTTATTCATACTGAAAAACCTGAATGATTTAAATACACAGATGTACAAACAACAGATAGCACCTGGAATGTGGAAACGTATTTTCTTTTGACAATCTTACAGAATCCATAATCAAGAAGACTTAAAAAGTTAAACACTAAAGAGCTAGAGACCTGACCTGCTGAAGCAACTTTAGATAGGAAACATGATTTAATTTACATGTGGCTGAAAAGATAAACATTTGTTTGTACAACAGTCCCATTTAATGTTTCATTTCAACATTCCCTTATCAGCTTTCAGACTCAATTGTTTTGACTATGGTCACACTGCCAATCTGCTAGGTTAAATCTAAAGGACAAAAGAGAATTGTGCACTTCTACGTTTTGCACTGGGAAACTATTCCACAATTTTTCTTTATTTATTTGCTTGCTTTGGTCATCTAAACAAGACAGATATTTATTATTGCATATTTTACTTTTCCACAGCAAACAGAAAAATCTGGATAATCTTTAAAATGTTTCTTCCTAGAAAGTAGGTGATTTAAGTCTTGGGGTCTATTTAGTTATTTGTTTCTCCTGCTTTGCTTTTTTATCAAGTCATCACTATAAAACTATAAGATGATCACTTCACACTGATGAAGCACATTTCTGAGAATCACATCTATATAGGTACATTGCTTGCCTTTTCATCAAGAGTACATATACTGTAAAAACAATTGAAGCTGTTATTGCAAACTGTGATGCTGTATATAACATATTGCTAAAATATGGTATTGATGTGTGTATATTTTTAATAGCTACTTCACTTTATAATTATTTTATTTGCATTGTAAAAATCTGAAGGAGGAAACCAAACATATGCTTCCAATGTATTATGTTTTATCTTTGCCAGGGATCTGAAAGTGCCTAATTAATTAATACATTTGCCAAACAACATATTCAATAAAAATGCTTTAATATAACAAACAAATCTTCTTACATGGTAATAATGGTAACCAAAAAGAAAAAGAAAACTGTGAGCATAGAATGTTGTATGATAGTATCACAGACAAAAACATCAGTTTTTGAAGATTGAACAGAATTTCATGATACAAATTGATAGCGCCAATTGTTATGTTTGGGGAGAGTTCTTTGGAATGAAAATATTGCATTCAGAGCAAATATTGTTAATTAAATTATTTAGAAAATGATATTACTGAAGATGTTTATTTACAGGGGGTGATATTCTTATGAGATTATCTTGGGCCTCATAAATAATACATTACATAAATTACAAATAAAAAGATATTTCAAAAAGTTTTCAAGGTGACTAATAGAATGGGAATAATCTGAATCTGAAATTCCCAGAGATTATACTATAGCAATGCTAAATTTAATTGTAGTACTTTTATGTTCATTTTGTTTCCAATATATACAAACCTGGAATGATGTAGGAAACTTGGGAAAGGGTAGACCGTTATAATAGGGATTATTTCTAGTTTAATTCAAACCCTAATGACATTTTAAAATCAAATTACTTGAGCTGAATTGAAATAGAATGTTAAGCAATACTATCCTAATATTATATGATCAAATGTAGTGTGAGGTTTTTAAATTTGGTTTCTGAAGTTTGTAAAATGACAAAACTCAGATGTTCATATCATATACAATCTATTTAAAAAAATAAAACATTTATTTTTTTAGGCAGTTCAGCTATTGAATTTGAGTAGAGTAGATGAGCAAGGAGTTGGCTTAACTAGGTGTTGTAATATTTTAAGTTGTCAACTTCTCTCCTTCTCACATTCTCCTCAGTAAAGCCCACACCCATATCCCGTCTGGGGCCATGTGGAAAAGGAAAAAGCATCTGGAGGAGGGAATGGGTAGAATTTTATCAGATACTTCCAGAGGGAAGGGGACTCCACCCTTCTGAATTCCTGCCACATGGCTGGAGAAGAGCAAAACTAAAGATTCATGACTAATGTTGCTCAGAATCTCCAAAGGTGGTACTCATTACAATTATTGGCAGAATAAATCACAAATACAAAATTCTTGGCTTCTCCAATTTGATTTCCCATGTCCTCCAACAAATGAAATTCTGAACCTTATTTTTTTTACCCACATAGCAATCTGAGGCTAAATGCTAACTTCTATGCTTCACATTTACCTTCAATCTCAGCTATTCTATCACTAAAATTCTCAGCTACAATCAGTTGATCAAATAAGAGGATATACAGTTGTAGAATTATACAGCTGTAGAACATAAAGGATACAGAGGCCATTCTTACATTGCTTTAAATATGCAAGGACATTGTCCAGAAGGCATGAAAATGCATACTGAGGATTTCCATGCTAATAGTTTTACAGCAAATCCAGCCATTGTTGTAGTGATGTACTATTAATATTATTAATAAAGATAGGTTTTGCTAGTATGGAAGATCTCACAGTGAAATAACTTGTATGTTGTAGACTTGTATGTTGTAGACAAGCATTATTGAGCAAAAACCTATACAGAACAAGATTTGACAATTGACTCAACAGTTTTGGGACTTCACGCACACACACACACACACACACACCAGGATTCCCTCTTTTTCTTTTTAATGTTCCCTGTTGCTCCCCTCCCTCCTGCC
>JANHGD010010145.1:71090-84066 GCA_027560375.1 Imantodes cenchoa
CAGATGTAGGGTCTCCTGCTTGGGCAGGGGGTTGGACTAGATGACTTGCAAGGTCCCTTCCAACTCTGTTAATCTGTAATCTAACCCCTAACTCAGGGCTCTTCAAACTTGACAGCTTTAAGACTTAGTGGACTTCAACTCCCAGAATTCCTCCTCCAGTCATGCTAGCTCAGGAATGGGAGTTGAAGTCCACAAGGCAAAAATGGCTAACTTCGGTGTATAAGACGCACCGATATTTCCACCCTCTTTTAGGAGGGAAAAAGGTGTGTCTTATACTCCGAAAAATACGGTATATTTTGTCCTCAGTCTTTTTTTCTTTATTTTGCATATGTGTCATTCTATAAATAGGATATTGAAGGATTCCAGTTCTTAAAAACTAAAGCTGCAAGCATGATCGGTTGAATGTTCATGCTTCATTTTAAACCTTAAAATAAAAACCATGATCACCATGACAGAGCATGCCTTTTATTTTATTTCAGCTACCCCCTATTCTTAGGAAAAGATTATATGGATTTATTTCATGTAAGTAGGAAAAAAGGTGTAAGTATATAAAACAAGTGCTCAAAGATGTTTAGCAAAACCTGCAATGTACTGAATAAGAACAACCATTGTTAGTTTTCTAATTTTTATTTGTAAACATGTGATGTTCAAACTTGTTTTATACACTGGCTACATCTAGAATTAGCTCTACAAAGTCTGTTAATTTTTAAAGTGGCCTTTGGCAAACTATTTTTTTCTTTGCATTATTTAACTGATAAATGTAAAATTGCTCAAAACAGCAGATTTTCATTTCTTTATCTACTACATTTTATGTTCACATCAGAAAGGATGGATCTTAAAGGAAATAATCTGGAATTTAACCTGCTCAGATCTAAAATACAACAGCCCAGAAAATTAGAGTAGAAAAGAAGATTTTGTTGATATTTATGTTCTCTAAGTTAGAAGAAAAATAAAATGGTCTCTTGCTGTTTGGTCTTCTGTCTCTTTCTTCCCACCCTCTCCATTCATGAGTTCTCTGTGAGCTCATGAAACATGAAACCTAGGAAAAAGTTGAAGTGTGGCTGTAATTGGGATTATTCTATTTTTAGTTAATCAGCAAGCAATGTGCTGTCCTATCCATGTCCCAGTAAAGAAATTACATAACTCTTAACTCTGTCTGCTGCAGCACCAACTTCCTGTTTCCTTTGAATTTTTCTTTCTCTCCCTTTTAAAAAACTTTTCATGTCACTTTTAAATAACAGAATGTTAAGGAATCTCACCATATATTTGTATTGGAAAGTTGAGCTGAGTTTAACAAACTGATACATTTTTATTTTCATAATATCTTGGCTTTGATCTGTTGATGATTTCATCTATATAGAGCAAACAAAATAATAATCTTGATGTTCCAATTAGGTAGCTAAGAACTGTTTATAGTAGTCTTACATATTTTGCAGAAGACCCATGGTTTTCCATGTAAGTAGTGGAAAGGAGAAGGAGACAGAAGAGTGAACAGTCATGATATCTATTTCCGTTAAGGAATAATATTGAGTTTTATGAGCCTATGGCTCCTTTAAAAACGTAAGTAACTTTATGGTTTTTACATTGCAAGAACTAGTACTGTTAAGTAAGAATAATTTGCTTAATGCTTCTCAAAAAGGATTCTTTAAAGTGAGAAGCTGAGGGGTCTTGACATTTGCAGTTTTATTACAATAGATTCTGAAGTTGCTAGCAAAGTTATCAGAACTCAGTTTACTATCAAATCTGTTCTGTGCTGTTCCATCTTTTGATTCAGATGGTATTAAAATGATTATTTTGTGATAGAGTATTCTAAATGTATCTTTGCCTTTATGGTAGTTCAACGTTTTAATCTACAGATGTGTAAGTTTTAATAGGCTAATGATTATGCTCAGATTTTGAGGGACATTATTTTCTATAATTTTACCTGATTTTAAAAAAAAAGATTAATTTATGTCAATTTCCCAGTGCCTTTACATGCTATATTCACTATTTAAAATGTGTATACATGAGAATATTTCGTTACTTGAAGTGAATAATTGATGATAGATTAACTTTTCTTACATTTCTGTTAGAAAATGGATTTCAAAACAAAAGTTCCTTCTAAATGTTGTAGAGATAGTTGGATGTTCATATGACAGATATGAGGAATTATCAATTCCTCCCACAATGACAAGTTTAAAAAGGGATATAGAAGCCCACTGCGTGTTGTATTTTTTTTTCTGAATTCTTGTTTCTTGTAATTGTCTTTCTGTGCTAGGAAAAAACCTGATCATGTTTATTGGGGAATAAGCCTGAGATACTACATTCAGATTAGGAATCTGAATAAACTCATACTTGTGTTTGTACTACACTTAACCAAACTGGAAACAGTATAAGAATAAATTATATAATCTTCAGATTGTTAATAGCAACACAATCACCTTGCATTTCTTTATGTTCCTAGCATACAATATGCGCCTGCCTCTAGAGCTTTTTTTCCTTGTGCGTTTCTTCCATGACTCATGAAGTACAGGGTGCCAAACAGAGAATGGCTATTTCTGTGCCACCAGTGCAAACTACACTACCTCCATTTATGTTGTCAAGTGAACTTCCATAGTAGGAGGCACCCTGTGTTCTTCATTCTTAGCAAATCTTTATGGAAATATCTTCAGCAATACTGGTTTCTCCTGTTCAGAAGCTTATCTTTTTCCCCCCTAGTTGCAGCTCCTTGACATTTATTCACCTGTAGAGTGGGTAGTGATTCTCGATATTAAATCCCTGCTCTGTACAGTTTCCTAAAATAGTTCCCATTACTGATGCTGTCATAGCTATAACACAAGATATTTATCAATTGAATATATTTTACATATAAAATTAAATTAAGGACAGCAGCATCCCTTGGTGCCAAAGGACAATTCTGAAACCCACAATTAATTTCTTGAATGTGATTGCATAATTGTGTCTTATAAGGTTTACGATCCTGCATTGTCTCAGCATTACTAGGACTTTGTGTTCTGTATTTTAAGCCTGCTGTTAAGTTCCACTCTTAAGTTTTATTGCTGTTTGTTGCTGGATGTGCAATTTCTTGTACTTCCTAAAATTAGTTTACAAGCATTTTTGCAGCTATGCAGTATTGTTGTGTATTTACTGAAAAATTATCTTTATATTCCTTGATAACTTTCACATATAAATTTTAAGTAGCAGATAGCAAGCTTTAAAAATGCTTCAAATTGACTGTTAAAAATAAATACAAATTTTTTGAAACCTAAGTCTTAACTGAGGCAACATTCTGCTCTCTATTGTCAGAGCACTGCACTTTATAACTTTTTATAGTTATTACATAGATCATTCGACAGGACTTTTTTCCTTCTTTATTATAACCCTTATTTTATTTTATGCGTTTTAGAAAACTTCAGAAAGTTGTCTGAGGAGCTTCTGTAATTCAATATGGACTTTGAATCTGAGTCTCTCTGGTTTTATATCAGAATCCTAGCCATCACAGCAGTTCACACACTTATTAGGGAGAAAAATAAACTTGCTGTATTGTAAACAAAATCTGGCTTAGATTCTTTTGCAATACAGTAGAACATTTTTAATATTGAAACTTTACCATTTGAATATAGAATTGCTTTCTGGGTTTGCATACTTATATATGTACTATATTTAGAAATAACTAAACTTCCTTGCTAAGAGGTTGAGTTAAAGGGTTTTTTGCATACATCAATAACTACACCTCAGTTATTCCCAGGAAGGAATTTGTTTGGTGCTGCATATACTTTGGTGTTGTTTGATATTGAGCTATAGGGTAAATACGGGCATTGAAATGATTTGTCATGTTATGAACCTACAAGGAATTTGCAGGGGTTATGTAAATTATAGTTTAAGTTATTTTTTCTCTCTAAAGTAAAATGATAATTAGTATTCCATTGTATCCCTAGACTGCCTTTTGTAGGAATTATAATAAGTGCTGGTGCTACTGGTGGAAGAATTGTTATGCATAAATATGGCCTTTAGATCATTATCTCATGTTTCATTGACAGAGCCAGATGCCGTGAAACAATTATGTTGTGCATAGATTGAAGAACGGGAGTTTCCTATACCTAGTTTCAAAGAAGATATGTGGCAGAAAGCTCCGTAGCAGTGCGCAGTTCTTTCTATTGTGATTTGATAATTATGCTGACCCTCTGGTAATTCTAGTTTTGTTCTTTGCATAAAGTCAAGTTTCAGGCATGTATTCTTGATCTACTCATATTTAATAGGTAAGACAACTTCTGCCTGTTATATGCTCCCCGTCATCTTTAAGTTCTGATTTCCATGATTGAATGAGTTACACTATGATAACTTCAGTGCTTGTCAAGTAGTGGGGAAGATGACAGATTTTCCATTTCTTAAGGGTGCAGCTTTCACACTTTCAGTACATCCTTGGTGACTTTTTTTTAAAGCAGCAGTAATTTACTTCCCATTTTAAGTTCAACCAGGGCATCCTTCTCTAATGTTGACACTTTAGATATTAGACTACGGCTGTTTTTCATGCTTTTGCTTCCGTTCTGGAAAGAAAAATAAAGATTATGTTCCACTAAAAAAGGGGGTATGAAACAGTAGTGGGTTTCAATTTTTTTTAAACTGCCAGTTCTGTGGGCGTGGCACGGTGGGCATGGCTTGGTGTGGCTTGGCTTGGCTTGGTGGGCATGGCAGGGGAAGAATACTGCAAAATCCCCATTTCCTCCCAATCAGCTGGGACTTGGGAGGCAGAGAATAGATAGTGAGAGGGCCAGTCAGAAGTGATATTTACTGGTTCTCTGAACTACTCAAAATTTCCGCTACCGGTTCTCCAGAACTGGTCAGAACCTGCTGAAACCCTCTGGTATGAAAGATACTGCCTTTTTAAAATGTACCCAACTGTTTCTGTTCAGGAAGATAAAACAAAACTGTTACAGTTGTAACTGTCTGCATTGCCATTTCTCAGTCTTTCTGAGACAACTAATAAACTATGTCTGGCTCACTCGGTACTAATTTAATATTGAACTAGCAAGTTAGTAGAAATGATATAGTGATAGAGACATATGTGGTTCTAGGTTTAGCAACAAACCAATGCACATTTCTGGTGCAAATGGCTGCCTGTAATCATTATGGTAGAGTCTTCTTTTTGGAAACATTTTTCACCAATGTTGTTAGCAACTTGTGTAGTTTTAGCTCAAGGGAACACCATTGTGTTTTTTACTCTATAGTTTGTCCATTACAGGTTGCTTTCTAATTATAAATTAAGAAACATATGGTCATGTTTCACTTTTAGGAACAGTTTGTACTCATCAGACATGTGAAAACATGGCAGACTTTTTAATTTTATTCTTGTTTTGGTGAAACATCATCTGATGTGTACTAGCCATCAGATGGCAATTCCAGGAAGTTCTGATTCTTTGGAAAACCTACTTTTTCTGAGATTATCCTCTTAAAGTTCTATTCATTAAACGATTTGGGATCTAACTTTTTACATATAATTAAGATATTTCTTTTCTGTTGTTTTGCTGACTCACTGATAACTTACAGTTTCATTGCTTTGTAAAATAAGTTTTGGCCAGCAAGTCAAAGGGGAGTCCCATTCTCATTTGGATCCATTTAGGCATCATGGCAGGGATAAACACTGCTTCATTTGAATTTCTGTTGAAGATGATTGAAACTCTGGAGCATGAATAAAGGAAATGGTTGAAAAAAATGCTGCTATAAAGAAGTTTTATGAGAGTTCCTGGGAGGTTCAGTCGTGCCTTGGCCTGTTTCTCCGTTCAGTGCCTGTCCTTGGCTTTTCCTTCATGTGCATTTTAAGCTCGGTATCTTGGTGCATTGCTTAGTACTGTATGTGAAAGCTTGCAGTTGTTTTTGTATGCATCTGTGCATAACAGATGTCACTATCAGGCTTGAAGGACTTTAAAATAGCTCAGTAAAGAAGGAAGGGGATGAGGAATTGCCTTCCAGTGTAAGAATTAAGGCTGGCATATTTCTGTGTTGGGCGATCACTCCAGATTTTTCTTTCATCTATGGTCTTTTGCTTTAAAGGGAAGCTGCCTTTCACTTTTGAAATACGTTCTTTTTGTCATACTGATCATCTTCTTCCTTTCCTTAATGTTTACATTACCTTCTTTCACTGTTGGAGCAAGCCTTTAACCTCTCAGCATACTTACTAGTGATAGAGAAAGGATTAATTTGTTGCCTGAGATTCAGGGAACGTTGCTCACACCCTTAGGAACATTTTGGAAGAAATCCCTTTGCTGCTGCCTAGTCCTGCAGAGCTCAAAGGATTAGCTGGCAAAGAAGACCATACCACTGTTGGTGACTTGGACCTTCAGATTACATGTATCCGAATCTGGAAAGGATACTGTTGTCTTGGAACTGATGA
Source organism: Imantodes cenchoa (assembly GCA_027560375.1). Lineage (NCBI taxonomy): Eukaryota > Metazoa > Chordata > Lepidosauria > Squamata > Dipsadidae > Imantodes > Imantodes cenchoa. Next base: position 77,461 of record JANHGD010010145.1, read on the forward strand.
GTGTTCTCGGTCCTTTAAAGGGGTTAATTCAGAATACTGCATGGCTGCTTGGAAACTGCCCTCTGTTTTGAGGGCTGTTGTATTTTTTTCGGTCAGATCTCCTGCACACACTTGAAAACAAAACAATTGTGTTTCCAGTTCTGCTGCCCCAGAGTGGAACTTGTAACTGCCACTCCTAAAAAGAGTTAACTGAGTAGCAGTGGTGGAGCCACGAGAAGCTGATGATGCAAACGTGAGAGAAGAGTGGAAAAGAAGCAGAGAAGCCAAGGTGAGGAGAGAACAGGGAGATATAAATAACTTGGGTGCTTAGCTGGGGAGTGACTTTCTGTCTTGGTTTGTCCGGCCCTGGTACTGCTGGCATCGGCTCTCTAGGGGAAAGCTGCAATTCTGCTGTTAAAACACAAGGAGCAGCCTGGAGAATTTTGAGCTGCGTCACACAGCTTAGAGGGAGAGAGTGAGAGCCAGCACTGTCGATAGGTCTACTAGCAACAGCCTACTGCAGCAAGAGACACAGAGAGAGAGAGATCATGCAAGAGAAGTAATAACAACATTGGGAAGCATGGTTCCTTTTCAATCCAGCATGCTTTTTTCTTCTTTAAAGAAACATTATTTGGGAACTTTGTTGAAGATCAGTGGATTTTGTCCACTTATGGTACCGGAAAGATGCGACGCAATTAATCCCGCAAAGGTGGGGGGGCAAATATCGGAAGGGTTAATGGGAGGAAAATTCTGGAATGTTCTGTGCTGCGGCAGAGCGAACAGAGGGTTGAGGACTGCAAAGGTGTAGATGAACAGATCTCATGGTTCCTCTATTAAATACGTACGTATTTTTTTTTAATCGGAGTTGAGGGTGGGGAGTTGAACTGAGTGTCTCACTTTGTATTTATGTGGCTAGAGGTATCTTTCTGCCCTCTCACCCCTCAAACTTTTCATCCAGTATTATTTTCCTATGGCTAAATGTTGTTTCTGTGTCCTGCATCAGACCAATGTAATGAAGGCACAAGTTGTAAAATGTCAGTGCATAGCTAGCTATAATGCAGAGTTAAGAAACTAGGAAGGGAAATAGAACAGTAGCTTTGCAGAGGATGCCATCTAATACCCCCTTCCCCAATTTCCTTATTAAATCAAGAAGTTGGCAGAGGGGTTTATCAAAACACTCTGGATCTTTAAAGCTGAGAATCTGTATCTGCAGAGTTAAGAAAGTGGCAAATAGACAAATGATGACGCAGGGATCTTTGCTTGGCATGTTGTTAGATTTAGAAAGCATTGGTTGGGGGGGTAGAGAGGGGACAGGTACATTGTGAAGCCCCAGACCAGCTGACAGAGGGTGAGTTAAGAAGGGAAGATTGCATTTAAGAATTAAATGTCATCATTTTGGCGTCGGAAAGTTGTTTACCTTTCTCTCTGCGTGTCTCCATGTTGGCAGCCTTCCAGCTCACATGTGATAGTCTTCCCTGTACTGCTGCATCATTAACTGAGTGCCTGAGCTTGCACATGATTGGCTGGGGAGGGCTTTCATTCTAAACACTGATTTCCATTGGAGGGAGAAGCAGTGGCAGGTGAAATGCTATCTGAGATTGGTTAGAGCCAGAATATCAAATCTAAATGTTCCATTCCAATTGCTTTAAAAGGGGTTCTGAACAGTTTGTGACTTAAAATGTTGGCTATTTGCTTTTATTCCCCACCCACTCCTCTCCTTTACAGCAAGCACTTTGGAATGTGTCTGTATTCTCAGAGCTAGTGTTTTAAAGAGAAAAGCAAAAAGCGGGAGCTTGTCTATTGTAGGTTACTTTAGTTTATTACTGGTGCAAGTGACGCAGAAGGAAAAACAAATATTCTGTGACTCGAGTTGCATCAGTGACAGGCATATTTCCGGCTGCTGTGAGACAAGCCACGATGACATGACATTATTATAGCCTTCAGAGGAGATAACAAAAAGAGGCTTTGGTGGGTGTCTATCTTTGCCTTTGTGTGAAAGAACTCTTAACTAGAACAGTTTTCTTCTGTTATAAACTCTCTTGAGGACAGAGAGATTGCTTGTCAGAGGAGAATCTTTAAAACGCTGGACAGAGCTTAGAACAAAAACACAGTCTTAGGTTACAACACTGTGAATCGAAAGTCAGTGCTGGATGAATATAGTGGTAAGAAATACAAAGTTACTTTCTTTTGCTTTTAAATGAGATAGTTGTGAGTTCTAAGCTGATAGGATAGTTGGACAGTTGTGAACTATAAACCAGTTCAGTTGGGGGGTGCTGGAAATCTTCTATTTATGGTACATACCGTATCTAATTAAACATGGTTTTTAAACATTTCAGATCAACTATGTTTTCCCTTCTGACCTATCCCAAAGCCAATTCCAGATATTAAAATTATTATGGAGGATGAAGTCTATGTTCTTTCCTTTTTCTTTTGGAATTTCAAAGAAATTCTAAGCAATAAGCATTATCACAGAGCTTGGGAGACTATTTCCTGTGGCACATTCTCATGAAGCGTTCCAGTAAACTGAAGGATTTAACAATAATATAAGAATTTGTGTGGGTGACTCACTGGCATTGAGAGAGTCAAGTATAGCCGGTTGTTCAGCAGTAGTTTTTTGGCTTTGGAACCAGATCAGATAACATTTTGATTCGCCATCTTGATTCTTCTAAAGTACTCCTGTCTTCTCAAGTATTGTTTCAAGATTTTATTGCTTGCAGGTTTTAATAGTCCCAGGAAGTATGAACAAGAATAGTCTGCTATTCAGAAGGAAGGAGAAATAACCAGGAAACCATATCTGGAAATGGACATGATACGTGAAAGGAGAAGACGGATAGATGTGCCAGATACCTACCTCCTCTGATACTCTCTCAAATATAACTTCATTTTAATTATCTCTTCTCCGTTGTCGTGTTATACCTAATTTGAAATTCTTCCATTGGAAGCGTACCATCTTCGTTTTTCCTCCTCTCCACTGAGAGTCCTTGCTCTGCAAAGCTGTCTCCTCCAGAGGCAGTCTTACATCCTGCGGTGCTAATTCTGCAGAGGAGGGCAATCAGAGGTCCATCTGTGATGAGATGCACTCAGGCTGAGATTTTGCTTCTTCTGTCACGAACAAAAAAAGTGAGTAGTTTGAAAAAAGTTGGGTTACTTTCATTTTGACCGAAGCCATCTAAACAAACATAGCTTGCGTTTTTTTTAAGATACAGCCACTAGGGATTGTATATTGGTACGGGGGTGTTCATTTGCTTTTTCTTGTCACATGATGCTCAGTAATTGCATACCTTAAATATTTTTAGAGTGAGTTGGATTTGTACAAGAGGAAGATTAATAGTACATACTTTTTCTTGATTCCCCCCAGATAAGAGCATTTTCTCACCCAAGCATTAAAGGTTGAGATTGTTTATGTGTATGTCAATTTATTTCCATAAATCTGAATGCAGTTCTTACTCATTGCTGCTTTAATAAGTAATTGCTCACATAAAGATACCTTAACATATGAAAAGTGAAGCTATAGTGAGTGAAAAGGCATCGTTTTTGCTCTCCTGTTGTGGAAAGATTTGACAGCTCATCTCTTATGTCTCAGGATAACAATACACGTGAATCACAGGCTTGTATAGAACTTGTCTTCAGGTGGTTCTGAGACTTCTGGTGGTGCCCTGAAGCCAGAGGATTTGGCATTAGTACCTTGCTCAGCTTTGTGACCTTGGGCTAATTTGCCAGTTTCTGCTTTTCTCTGTCATCCGCAAAGTGGACATAATAAGATGTGCGTCACAGAAATGTTAAGACTTCTGCTTGTTTTTTTTAATAAGAAGCCTGAAGTGTTTCCTGAAATGAAAGGGCTTCCTTATAAAATGGAATTGTTCTTTTATATTAGGATTACATAGTGTGGATGAAATTTACCAAGGCCATGCAATAAACATAATGTGTGTCCCTAGCTACTGCTATTTTTATTTTTTTTATTGGCACCATTTTGGCAAACAGATGGACCCAATTCTTAACTCTACGTTTTTTCTAGTGATTGTTTGTGACGCATCTAAGTTTGAATCTACTATTTCTTTAACAAGCTAAATAATATTAACAAAAAATAGTTGTGGGGAGGGAGAGAACCTATCTTTAAAATCATATCAAAACTTGTGTTCTGAATCAGAAATGTTTTGATATCAGCATGTATTATTTTCACTCACGCTAATAACAGGAAAATATATAGTTTAATGATAACTCCTGTCCATTTTGTTTCTGGTGAAATATATTCAGAGCCGGTGGTACTATTATTATTAATTTCTGTTTCGTACAAAACAGTCTTCAATTTGTATCCGGAAGATACTTGCTGTTGCTGGGAGCAGAATCATTTTCTTGAGGTATTTTTCTCTCTTGGATTTTCTATATATTTTTAAATTTTTTAATAGTTCATGAAATAGTATTTGATTATAAGCTTGATAGCTCCCTTTGATTTTCCTCACTCTGTTCCAACCAGAATACAGACTTAAAATACAGTCACATTTTGCATTTTCTCATCTTGTACCAGGTAATCGTTTCTTTTGATTTGGGTGTGGTAACTCGGTCTACCATTTTATTCCACAATTTAAAAAAATAAGAATTTGAGGGAAATACTATTCCCTCAATATCTGCATGTATAGTTGGGAGGAAATATTTCCTACAGTAGCAAATATGAAGCTTAAGTTTCTGCAAGGAAGACAGAGTAGAGGATTGTGGCTTCCTCTACCTATCCCCACAACTAGGTTTTTTAATATTTCTTTTTAAATTAAACATTTTACTGCGTCTTTACAAAAGCACATTTTTAGAAGATTTTTGTATTTCAGAATTGCTTGAAGAAGAGAAACGATGCAATGTAGCTTTCTGGGTAGCCATTTTGCTGCATCACCATCTACTATTATCACATTGCAAAATCCTGAATTATATTTACTTGTAGTTCTGGGGCATAATGCCCAAGACCAAATTGTGGACTTGATTATTCGTCTTTTCTATGAAATAGATTGACCATAAATACCAATTCCATAGTCTATGCAGAAATATAAATTAATCTATGAAGCTCTAAGTTATAGCCAGAATTAAAGTTATTTTGGGTTATTTTTGTTACCAAATTCTGCTTTCTCGTAAGATTTTCATTCATATTTTATCTATCTGTATTTATAATCATACTTTCTTCTTCAACAGTCTCATTAGTTGCTGGAGAGATCAGTAAAGTATTCTCCAAATGTAAATATTCTCATTGAAATTATATATTTGTATAACATTAGAACATCCAGCTTAATATAAATTAGTGTACAGTCATGAAGCCAAGATGGTGGGCAGCTCCAGAGTTGTTAGCACTCTGAATGAGCAATAATCAGGAAAGCAAGACTTTATAGAATTCGTTCCTTAATTTAGAATACACATAGGAAAAATTACTGGGTTTTTTTTTTAAAGGAAAGCCTTAGTATGGAGTAGAAAGTTGTCACTGTTGACCCAAACATGCAGATTGGGTCCATTCGTATATCCATTACTGTTCAATGTTATGAATCTCCTGCCTTAGTCTGTAACTGCTTTTGTCATATATGGTGGTGTGTATTAACTTGTATTTTGGGTTGAATTCCCATATTCTCCAAAGAAGTAGGTAGGTTTCTTTGGGAGACTTTATTAACCATTCTGTTAGCTGCTATAACCTATTCTTCATGGCTTTTAGAAATCAAAGAGCCCAAATTTCTTCCTTCTGTCTTTGTTTATGGTTATTGATTGCAAACGTTTCTTGATACTCCTCAGGTATATGTTAAAAATTGATCTTGGAGTGCATTTGTAGATGAACATCTATAATCTGAATATTATTATTTTTTTAGAAAAGTATCAGACATTGGTCTTTTACATTTGAATTAAGAAACAAGCTTATAAATTACAATAGTTCTTTTCTTCTGCCTCAGATAAGCATTAAATTAATATAAAATTGAAATATTGCTTAAATTATTTGGGCTTTTCCTATTTAGTCATAATATTGGATTACTGCTAGATTTTAATAAAAATGAATTAAACTTCATTCTGGTTTTAAGAAGAGATATAAATAATGTATATACTTTACAGATGCTCAAATAATGTCCATTCATTTGTTCTGAAAGGATTTATCCATTATATATATATATATCAGAGATGTCAAACTCATGGCGTCACGTGATGTATCGTGACTTTTTTCCCCTTTCATTGATCTAGGGATGGGCATGGTCAGCACATGATGCATCTGGGCCCATGGGCTGCGGATTTGACATCCATGATATATATGATTCTGACTCCAGTCCAAATGTCCATAAATTCTGTTTCCAACTACATGACATGGACTTTCATCCATAAGTTATCTTTTTCTACCTTGAAGTAAAATTTGTGTTCTAAAACCAGAATCTCATTATTATTTTATTTGGAAAAGGGTAACACTAGAAAATGCTGTTGATATTGTGGATAGTAATACCTCATTAAAAAACCTTGGTCCAGCTGGCCTGGCTGGTAGCACCTTGTAAGGGCCCCTTTCCAGGGTTACAGGAGAAGATGGTCAACGGTTTTGAAGGCAGAAGAGGGCTCTACGTCCCAATGGTAGATAAAGCGGCAAAACCATCTTCTAGGAGAAGGGAAACTCTGACTGCAAAC